>JADBJO010004534.1:79869-119869 GCA_016801955.1 Conus betulinus
TGCGTCTTTTAAAAGACTATAACTCTCATGTAAGGATAAAGGAATGTATATCTTTGTTAAATCAGTTTTCAGTGATAGCAGCCTTTTTGGCGAATTTGTCTACCCTTTCATTCGCAGGTAATCCACAGTGAGATGAAACCCAACAAAAATCGACATAAGAACCACGTAAATGCAAAAAATGAATTAAGTGGTACACTTCTGATATAAGTTCTGCTCTCACACTTGTTTTCGAAAATTTTAGAGCTTGTAGGACTGATTTTGAATGTGTGTGTGTGTGTGTGTGTGTGTGTGTGTGTGTGTGAGACAGAGACAGAGACAGAGAGAATAATTAAGACCATGAAGTGACAGAGTTCACTGCATTCTCTCTCTCTCTCTCTCTCTCTCTCTCTCTCTCTCTCTCTCTCAGGAACCACCAACACGTCCATTTGATTATACACAAAGGCCCCCAGCCAGGCTATGCAAATTCTCTCCTTCACATATGCCAGTTATCGCACGAGCGCGGGTCATTGTGCCATGTGCGTCCATGCACGTGCGCTCGTGACATGTTTGCCTCCAGAGAGGACCAGTGGCATGTCTTCCTAATTAGCAGTCATGCACAGCGGGGTGCCAGCCTGACGGACGAACCAAGGAACTATGCTAATTGGAGAACGAGCACAGTGCAAAAGCAAGCAGTATCCTGCAAAGACAACGAACTTCGCCGCTCACTCTTCTATGAAAGAACCCAATTAGTGCAGGGCTGGACCAGACCATTACTGGAGTGAGGGGGGTGAAGGTTGTCCTGAATTCTGAATGTTGGTAATGAGCAGCAGTAGTGGGTGGTAATGATGGCGAAAGAAAATTTCTGTCTCTGTGGCTTTTTGTTTTCTTCTGTCTGTTTGTCTCTGTCTGTCTGTCTTCTGTCTGTCTGTGTCTGTCTGTCTGTCTGTCTGTCTGTCTCTCTCTCTCTCTCTCTCTCTCTCTCTCTCTCTCTCTCTCCAGTATTTCTTTCTTATACTCTCCTTCCATCCAACTTTTTCTTGTTTCTTTTTCCACTATTCAGTGCATTCTCAGCTTCTTCCACTGCCAATTAACTATTCATTCACTGAAAGAAGCCCAGCTGGTCTTGTGAGTAAGTCTGCAGACACTGGCTCCTAAGTTTGAAGTTCAATTCCCACTCAAGAAGCCAAGTTTGAAGAGGTTCTCACTTGGATGAGAAACGAAGAAAAAAAGACAGAAAGAAGGAAGGAAAGAAAGAAAAAGAACAGAAAAGAAAAGAACAAAAGAAGAAGAATAAATCAAATGAACAAGTGAGCTTCTTCTTTAAAGAAGCAAATAATGGAAAGTTTTCTTCTCGTATCTTCCTTTCTCTGATTCTCGATTTCTCCTCTTTCTTCTTCATGTCATTCTTTCCATTTTCAGCACTATCTCTTTCCAGTGCTTAGATTTTTTCTGTATGAGGGTCATCAATAATGAGACGGGTAATGGAGGACGCCATGGCCATCGGAGATTTTTGTTCCCTTTGGCTGGTTTTCTCTCTTTCGCTCATTTTTTCCATTCTTCTTCTTCTTCTTCTTCCTTGTTCTTCTTCTCCCTCTTCCTCTTCTTCTTCTTCTTCTTTTTGGTTTTGTTCTTGTTTGTTTCTTCTGTTTTGTTTTGTTTGTTCCTTTCTTTTCTTTACTTGCATTGGTTGTTTCTCACTTCTTTTTTCTTCTGTCCCTCGCTTTTTCTTAACATCTGTTCTGTCCCTTTTCCTTCATTTCTCTGATCCTGTGTTGATCTGCTTATTGGTCCAATTCTTCTGTCTTTCTCTTTTCCTTTTTATTTCAGTTTATTCATTTCATACATCTTTTGTTCCACCATCAACTTTCTCTTCTGTCAGACCATCTCTGTAATTTCGGATTTTTCTTCATCTTTCTTTCGTTCTTTTTTCTTTTCTTTAATTCTTTCTTTTCACATGATGTGTAGATCTATGTAGCTGTCAGAGAGAACCTATATGGGTGTATCTTCCTAAACAGTAGTCACACACAGAAGGTAGCCAGCCAAACGGACGAAATTCGGAACTATGTTAACAGAGAATGGGCGGTGGGCAAAGCCGAGCATTTTCCAGGAAAGTTATCAAACTTCACTGCTCACTCTTTAACACAGGAGTCCAATTTAGTGTCTGTACTGGACAAGGCCATTATTGGGCGCGAAGATGGTGAAGGAAGTTGTAAGTGTTGGTGATGGAAGAAGATTTTGATACTTCTTTTTGTTGTTGTTTGTTTTTACTCATTGTTGTCTTTGTTTCTTTCTTTTCTTATTTCGTTCTTAGCCCTTCTTTTCCACCTTTCCTTTTTTGAAAAGTTCTTCAGTCCATTTCTTACCTTTTCCTTCTTTCTTCTTTGCCTTATTTTTTATTTAAACTGTTTTCATCGCTTCGTTTCTTCTACGTTGATTGACTTCTCATTCTTGCAAACATTTATTCATTTCTTTCTTTCTTTCTTTGTGTATTTCTTTATCTATTTATCTTTTACTTGTTCATTTCTTTGATATTTTCTGGTTTCTTTCTTTCCTTCGCACTTTCTTTCTTGCCTTCTGTCTCTTTGCGCCTTCATTCTTCCATTCTTTTTATTACCTATTTCTGATGTCTGTCCCTCTGTCAATCAATACACACGTTCACTCCATCCTTCACATGCACATGCTATGTACGTATAGTTACATTCGCACTGAACCTGTCAGTAATGCTGATTAGAGGCCATACACACTTCTAGCCGCTGGCCAAACAGACGAATGAAGAAACTATGCTAAGCGGAGAACGAGCAGAGCGCTAGCAGCGTGAAGGGGGACCGACCGTCAGTGCTCACAGCACCACACAAGAATCCAATTAGTTCCATTGTGGAGCCAGACATCCTTGGGAGCCAAAAGGGAAGTAGGTGTGGGGGAGAGGAGGGGTAGTAGTGTAGGGAAGAGGAGGTTAGGAATGCAGATGCTTTGCAGTAGTACAGCTGATAACCATGGTAGCAATGGTCAAGGAGAGATTTGTTTATTAACGATTTTTTTTTTCTCTTCATTTCTTTCCTTCTTTTTTGTCTTTTTTTTTCATTTTACGTCTACTGTTTACATTTTATTTTGATGGGGGGGGGGGGGGGGGGGGGGGGGAGAAGAAAAGGGAAGAAGAAGAAAGAAGAAAACAAGAAGAAGAAGGAATAGAAGAGTGTGTAAAGAAAGAAAGAAAGAAAGGAAGGAAGGAAGGAAGGAAGGAAGACAGACAAGAACAAGAAAAAGAAAAAGACAATGAGAATGACGAAGATGTTGAAGATGGTATTCGTGATAAGAATGATGGTGTAATGCTTATGACAACGCAATGATGATGACGTCTACAACATGATGGAAATACAGAAACAAGAAATGGGGCTGACATTTTCGTCAGAAAAAAAGGAGAGTGAAAGGCCAGACTGAGAGAGAGAATGACCTTCAAAAAGACATGGAACGATAGTATCAAAGAAAAGAAGGAAGCCGAGGTGCATAGAGAGAAGAGAGGAAAGGGATATATAGGAAACAAAGAGATGAACATAAAATGATCAGAAGAAAAAAAAAAACAAGCATAAGTACAACTTTAGAACTAAAAAAGAGCATGATCATTAAGAACAGAAATGCGGAAATCAACAACAAAAAACCACCACCACGTGTACCACCAACATGCTCACACACACACACACCACACACACACACACACACACGAGAGGGAGAGAGAGAAAGAGAGAGAGAGAGGGGGGGAGGGAGGGAGGGAGGGGAGGAGACAGACAGACACACACACACACACACACACACACACACACACACACACACACACACACACACACACGCACGCACGCACGCACGCACACACACACACACACACACACACACACACACACACACACACACACACACACACACACACAGACAGGGCAAAAAGCGTTATGTAACAATGGCAAATGATAAGCTTAAAAAGAAACAAGCGTAAGAAGAGAAAAACACGTTCACACAACCAACCAAACATCCTTATCAGTTCCACTGAAATCATGGATTGCTCACCAGCCTTACTGTTTGTGCCCTGTCTTTGTTGTTTGTGCTCCGTCTTTGTTGTTTGTACCCTGTCTTTGTTGTTTGTGCTCTGTCTTTGTTGTTTGTGCCCTGTCTTTGTTGTTTGTGCCCTGTCTTTGCTGTTTGTCATCTGTCTTTGCTGCTTGTGCCCTGTCTTTGCTGTTTGTGCCCTGTCTTTGCTGTTTGTCCCTTGTCTTTGTTGTTTGTGCCCTGTCTTTGCTGTGTGTGCCCTGTCTTTGTTGTTTGTCCCCTGTCTTTGTTGTTTGTCACGAGTTTTTTTTGCCGTTTGTGCCCTGTCTTTGTTGTTTGTGTTCTGTCTTTGCTGTTTGTGCCCTGTTTTTGTTGTTTGTGCCCTGTCTTTGTTGTTTGTCACGAGTTTTTGCCGTTTGTGCCCTGTCTTTGCAGTTTGTGCCCAGGGTTTTGCTGTTTGTGCCCTATCATTACTGTTTGTGCCCTGTCTTTGTTGTCTGTGCCCTGTCTTTGCTGTCTCTGCCCTGTTTGTGCTGTTTGTGACCTGTCTTTGCTGTTTGTGCCTGTCTTTGCTGTTTGTCCCCTGTCTTTGCTGTTTGTCCCCTGTCTTTGCTGTTTGTGCCCGCACTTTCAGCTGCCACGGGACATGCGTCTCATGGTGATGAAAAGTTCTGAAGCTGTGAAGTAGAGTCTTGAGGCAAACCGTCATTTTCTAAGGTGTGTGTGTGTGTGTGTGTGTGTGTGTGTGTGTGTGTGTGCTGCATGTGAACATGGTAATATTTGTATGTTAAGAGGGGGATACGGATGGGTGAGAAAGGTTTGATTCATTGACAAATTGCTGAGGACAATGCTGAAACTGACTGAACTCAATATCGCAATAAATAATCAGCAGGCAGTAAATTTCTAGTATAAGTGAAGTAGCACCTTTTGTTTCCAAAATGAAACAGTCATAAAGAAATAATTCCGAATTCTCTGTCATGGAATACGAATGTAGTGAAAAATGTCGTTTAGGTAAATGTCGCTCTATTCAACTTGCTAAAATTGCTGTAATGGCAAGATGCCACAAGATTATTACCCCAATCACGTTATGACTGAGACGCCTTGCATAGATTTTTTTAAATGCGCAGACACTGATTAGGCATCATCAAGCTTTATCGGCCCATAGTTGTCTGCTGGCTAAATAACAGATCACACAAAATGAAGCAATCTCGTTGAAGGAAGAATTTAACGTCCTGTTGGCTAAAGCCCTTAAGGACATGGTATCCCCAACAGATCGAAGTCTGTTTTTTTTTTGGTGGCAGGTGTGGTCGTTGGCAGTATTGGTTCCGAATGGCGGTTTTCGTCTCTAGTTCTTTCTTGTCCTGGTTCCCTGTGAACTGGGGTGTTGATCGGCCGACTGTGGGCGCCAGATTTCTTTCTGTTCCCCCTCCCGTCGACCCCCAAAGGCCTGGCGGCCTTCTTCTGGCTCGATGGCCCTGTGTCTTGACTTGATGGGTGAGAGTAACGTCCTACTGGCCGGAGGCCTTTAAGGACAAGGCATACTCGCAGACATAGGTATGCATGTACAGATACAACCGTTGTCGCTGGCTGTAGTGGGCGAGTTCCGTATAGGTACCGTCGTAAACCTTTGTCGCTCTCTGAGCTCTGCTTCACTTTGAACTTAGCTCATATTCGGGGTGTTGGTCGACCGACGATGGGCGTCGGTGTATTTCGCCTCTATTCCCCAAACAAAAGGCTGTCTTCAGGACCAAGCAGGCGGCCTTCTTCGTGCTCGGGTGGCGATGGTCCTGTGCCACATGAGGCCGCCTCAAAGAGGGAGCAGGACGAAAGTCGCTGGAGCGCTGCACGAGTCCCTAAACTACGGCCGAGTGGGCAATTTTTCAGCCCAGCCCCGTAAGGAGTACCCCGAAGTCTGCTTGGCTCAGAGCATGGTATCCCGGGCCACGGTAATGGTAGTCGGGCAGCGCTCTGCAGACATATGTCTACATATTTGTGGCAGCTGCTGTCATCTGGCAGTGGTAGGTAGGTTTCAATGGGGGTCGTCGTATTCGTCTCCCAGAGCTGGTGTTGGCTCAGTTCTGGTCGTTATCCTCTTGAATGCTGGTTCAAGTTTGGTGAAATTGGTCTTGAACGTTGGTTCACTTTTAGTTGTTGATCGACCGACGATGGGCGTCGGTGTGTGTTGCCTGCTGTCCCCCAAACATCATCAGGCTGTCTTCAGGACCACCGGGCGGCCTTCTTCATGCTCGGGTGGCGATGGTCCTGTGCCGCGTGAGGCCGCCTCAAGGAGGAAGCAGGACGAAAGTCGCTGGAGCGCTGCACGAGCCCCTAAAACTTGGCGGGCACTCGCCGACTGCGGCCGAGAGGGCAATTTTTCAGCCCAACCCCCTAAGGAGTGCCCCCGTGTCTGCCACCCCTCAAAACAGCACGGTATCCTCCAGGCCACGGTAGTCGCAGTCAGGCAGCGCTCCTTCGCCAGTCGCCCCACATCTCCAAGAGCCGTCCCCCGGCGACACAGGCTAGACCCGCCGTCACCCACATGGCTGGAAGGATGTCTGCGCCGCCCAACACTGATCTCTCACATCAGTGTCCCTCAAAGGAGAGCTACCACCTCTCCCCTGGCGGCCGAGAAGGCAGTTTTTTCCAGCCATACCCCTAGAAGGGCATACCTTCCCCGCCCCCCCCCCCCCCCCCCCCCCCCCCCCAACAAAGCATGGGTTTCCCAGGCCACGGATAATCATGATCACGCAGCGCTGCATTGCCGATCACCCCACATCTCCGACCCAGCACCCGCACCCCCTCCCCCCCCCCCCCCCCCCCTTTGCAACACAGGTTAGACCCGGCGTCAACCACGAGCGCGCTTGTGCGTGTTTGTGTCTGTTCGTGTTCTTGTGGTAAAATTATGAATAACGTGCAAATGTACTGACTGGAAAAAGAGGGTTTGGGAACTGAGGGTTATGATTTCTGTTCAAACGTCATGTTTGCGTTGTCATATTAGGGGCGGATTGGGCACTGTCCCATACCGTATCTCACACCAACCCATCATATACACTATCTCCACTTCCTTCTCCCCCTCCCCTCCAACTCCAGTTAAGCTACACACACACACACGCAAGCACGCACGTACGCACGCACGCACGCCGCACACACACACACACACACACACACACACACACACACACGTAAATCGAGCAAGCGAGCGATACGCATTTCTTGTTCCTACATCTGTAGCAGAAACGGAGTTTTTTTTGTACTGTGATGACATGTCGCTGTAGTGGTGTGTTGCAGTGCTGACATATCGCTATAGTGGACTATGGCTGTAGTGGTGTGTTGCAGTGTTGACATATCGCTATAGTGGACTGTCGCTGTAGTGGTGTGTTGCACTGTTGGCATATCGCTATAGTGGACTATGGCTGTAGTGGTGTGTTTGCAGTGCTGGTACGTTGCTATAGTAGACTTTCGATGTAGTGGTGTGTTGCTGACATATCGCTATAGTGGACTGTCGCTGTAGTGGTGTGTTGCTGACATATCGCTATAGTGGACTGTCGCTGTAGTGGTGTGTTGCTGACATATCGCTATAGTGGACTGTCGCTGTAGTGGTGTGTTGCTGACATATCGCTATAGTGGACTGTCGATGTAGTGGTGTGTTGCTGACATATCGCTATAGTGGACTGTCGCTGTAGTGAGCATCGCTCAACTGGACACGAACTGGTAGTCACTATACTTGACGTTGCTTGTGTGAATCCTCGTGACACCTGGGAGCGTTTTATTTTCATTATTATTATTATCATCATCATCATCATCATCATCATCATTATTATTGTTGTTATCATTATTATTATTATTATCATCATCATCATCATCATTTATCATCATCATCATCATCATCATCATCATCATTATTATGATTATCATTATCAATATTATTATTATCATTATCATCAGTACCTATACAGATCTTATCCTCGCTTCCGAGGCCAAGCTCCAAGTGCTGTGGAATCTAATCTCATTTTACACAGCGGGCTGTCTACCCGGTAGAAGAGCCAACAACCATTCCTTCATTCAGTCATGCAGTCAACGTCATCCACCCATTTCATTCATTCCTTCATTCAGTTGTTTCCCATGTCATACAGTCAGCATCATCCACCCAATTCCTTCATTCTTCCGATTTACACGCAGAGTGTATGCTATGTGTAACGCGTTATCCAACACCATCGGCCAAACTGAACTGGCCTTCTGCATTTGTATCCGGTGGAAGGAAGGGAGGGGAGGGAAGGGGAAGGGGGGGGGGAGTGAGGAGGGGGGAGGGTAAGAGGAACGCACGGACACGGCCCCAGTGACTACAGCTGTCTCCCCAAAGATCAACTCTGTAGAACCCCCCCCCCCACCCCCTCCCCCATCTCATTCTACACGCACATCCCTTTGTTCCTATCCGATTAAGACTTGCCCTACCCGTAATCACTCCTGCAAAAAATGCGCGCGTATGGGCATGCGCAGTATGTGTGTGTGTGTGTGTGTGTGTGTGTGTGTGTGCCTGCTTGCCTGCTCACCTGCCTGCGTGCTTGTGTTTGGGGGGGGGGGGGGGAGGGGGGTCTTGTGTGTATGTGTGTGTGAACTGTAACATTTTTCAGATCAGCTTTTGGGGGGTGGGTGGGGGATGGGGTGGGGGTGGGGGTGGGTAGGGGAGTCAATCTAGGGGAAGTGGGGGGGGGGGGGGGGGGGGGGTCAAAAGGAAAGAAATCGAAATGCACTGTGTTTTGTCCTGTCATCTGTCGGTCTGTATTGTCTGGTGGAACTAACACCCCTGTCTTTTTAAAATGTGCTTAATTTTCCGCCTTCGGTCACCTCGTTTTGAAACTACCCTTGCATGTGTTTTTATTTTCACTTAACACCTGGTGTAAATCGAAACGTAATAATTCCAATATCATATTCAGGATCAGTAACAGGATTTGGGGACAACTAAGCCTCGCGGCCTTTCACACGTGTCCACGTTTTACATGAATATTTTAACGTTGCTGGAAGTGACACAGCAGACACTGGACGCAGCTGTGGCAGCTGTGCGAATCTTTGGGCTGAAAACACTCACGATATGCACGTGAAATAAGCGAATGTCAGTTTGTCGTGTCACCTGATCACCCAGCATCCAACCAGTAGAGCGCGCGTTTTCTCTTGGGCTGGTATATGTCATCACGTGATGATCCAGCATCCAATCAGTGTGAGCGCGCGTTTTCTCTTTCTCTTCCCAGCCTGTCGGCAGTCTGACGTGGCGTGAGCGAGAGCGGCGAGTACTCTGGGTAGAAAGTGGGACATGGTAGGTGAGTGTTGTTGAAGGACCGTGGTACGCCGCCCGGGTTTATTGTATGGAAATTAGCCTGACGATTGTTTTCGACATGCATGAGAGACCCATGATAAGGATAGGTTGGTTACAGAAAAGGTTGAGAAGACTTACACATGCTAAGGCAACATTTTCATTCACCGCTGTTAGATGTCAGAGAGTCGCCATCGATATCTTAACAGAGAGAAGCTCAAAAGCTCCCAAAGAACACAAACTTGCCAACTCATTCAACCCTGCTTACCGAATCTGATAGCTAGGCAAGGGAGTGAGTGAACTGGTCTCTGTTTATCCTCTCATGGGGTTTGGCTGGAAAACCGCCCTCTCGGCCATAGTGGCGACTTTTCTGTCGGTCTCAGTTTACTCCATGTTGTCCCCTTCCACTCCTTGCCTCCCCCCCCCCTCGCCCGTGTCCCCCTCACATCTCCGTCCCCAGCCCTGCACCTTTCTCCACTGGGAGTGCTTTAAGGCGCTTTCATTACTGGGGGAAGGTGTGTGTGTGTGGGGGGGGGGGGGGGGGACGGCGGTATTCGTGTCAGGTAGGAGGGGATAAGAATGAGAATCTGGAGCCCACCTCTTCTGCGCCACAGTATGTGGACATGATTTTTTTAAAGGGGGAAGGAGAGGGACTCTGGTGGAGGGGTGATCTATATCAACGATATTGGGATTTATGAAGTATGCGTTTCATCATAAACACTTGTAGTTTTGTTTGGTTTTCAACATTTACGTTTGTTTGTATTACGTATTGAGAGAAAAAAGCGATTTAAATTCAATTGCACTTCTTTCCTCCTGTATTTTATCATCTCTTACGGGGTAAGAAATTGCAAAGATAAAAGTAGTTTCATTCTTTACGCTTAACGGTCAGATTTTTCCACGCGCATCAGTCCGTTCCCCCCCCCCCCCCCCCCCCCCCCCCCCCCCCCCCCCGCCCCATCCCCACTCTCATCTTTCACCCCTCCTCCCCTGTTTAACTTGAATAAAAGATTTGCTTTTAAATCAGCCATTCCTGGACAACGCATTTTTTAAAGTTGCATATCCGAACCATTTTGGCTGCAGAAGATACCAATACTCAAAAGATGCAAAGGGAAAGCGATTCCGTTGTGTCTCGGGTAACAATCTTCAGTCTCCGGTCAGAAGGTCCTGTAGGACGAAGGGTACTAAACATCTTTCCCGCGGCCCTCTCATTCTCCCCACCTTCCGCTCCCTCCCCTCCACCTCCTGCTTCCTCCCCTCCCCTCGCCCCTTTTCCCCTATCCTCGCCTTCACTGCAGCTCTCAGCTAATTTAAACAAATTCCAGTAAGCTTTAAGCCGGCAGAATATCAGTTTCTCCCACTTTATACAGTCTAGTAACAAACTCGGAGAGAGGGGACGAGAACAGTTTAGACGGCGTACTCCCATATACCTGTTCTCCGTCTTTGCTCCCAGTTATGAATCCTAAAGTTTAGACGTGCCTATATGTCCATCCTGTAGATGTGTGCGGCATGTACTGCACATAATTGACCTGCCGAGAAAAGTAGGGTTCCCGGCCAGGACAGAGGACAAAACTTGGGGCTCGGTGCCACACAGACTATAGGTACATCTCCGCTTTGAGCACGTCTCGCTGCAGAACAAACCCAGAGAATCGGTTCAGTTGAATTCCATGAGTTTTGTATGCAACTTGGTTGGGGTAATGTCGGTCACCTATAAACATGACGGCTCCTATATCCTCGTCCTCATGCGTGGCTCACTCTACCCCTCCTCCCTCGCCCACTGTACTTATTCATCAACAGCTATTCTGATTTTAGGGACTTGGCATCACTTATCAGTGATTAGCATAAGTATTGTCATCATATTACTGTATTTTTGTTCAAATCTAGTAACTCGTCAAATAGGCCTATGTTGAGCTATTTTGATTGTGTGGTAACCTGAAAAACATGTTTAGCATATTGTTTAACATACCTTTGTATGAATTTTGACAAACATGAACATCATTTATCATTTAAGTTCTGTTTGGCATCCTGACGTTTTTTACAAATGTTTTGAAGAAATTTTTGATGATTGTGAATTTATGTATTATACATGGGCTCTAAGCCATGAGATCATCAACTAACGTAGATTTACATCTGATTGCAGCGCAGCATATTCTCAGTGAACTCAGCAGCTCTGTGAAGTTTCATCAGGTCATTTTATTCCTTCCAAATGGTTGGCCAGTTTGTCAAGCGGCGAACGATTTCCAGTGGTTTAATATTGTAATAACGAAAAATTCCAGATTGTTTGATAGCCTTGGTATTTTCCAGTGTGTGCTTTGTGCCTTTCTGGCCTCGCTCGTCGAGGACTGAACCCAGATCATGCGTCCAGAGTTAAGACCTGGCGTGATTCACTGTCTTGTGCCTCGCCTTGGTGTAGTGCCGAGGTGTGTGTGTGTGTGTGTGTGTGGGGGGGGGGGGGGTCTGTCTTGGGGGTCGTTCCAGGCAGTGACTGTGTTCTCATTTTCGAGGAGTCTGGTTTTCAGTTTGTCGTTGGCGTGTTTTGCTAAGACATCTAAATTCCAAAGACTCGGTCTGTTCTAGAATGGTGGGGGTCTCCTGGAAGCAGGAGCTACGGTGTTCGGTGCCATCTTTGATTGCATCTGTCTGTGGGATACAGCAGGGGATGGTCAGCTATTTTGATGCTCAGGTGGTCAGTCGTCTTGAACAGAGAGTTAGGACGGAAGGTCTGGACTAGTATGGTGACAGTGGTTAGGCTTTGATTGCTTGAGGGTTCACGATCGGTTCAAATGCATCATTTAGTTCCTGACAGGGCTGAAGATGTGCAGGTCGCTATGTTGTTGAACTTCTGTATGGACGTGGAACCTGTACTCTAACTGGAGACAAAAGAGAGATGTCTCTGTTGTGTAGTCTTCTCGTTACAAGATCTAAGTGATCTGTGTTTTCTACGGAGTCCACCATGTGGTCACATCAGCTGAGGGCACCGCTCGCAGGTGCTTGTCAGGATGAACACCACAGGTGTCAAAGCTGTGGTGCACGGAGCACAAAGCCACCGGCTTCCTGTGTCAGGCATGGCTGCTCTGCTTCCCACTGTCGGGTATCTGTGGAACAAGGTACAGAACAGGGGTACCAGAGGAGATGCTTCATGAAAGGTCCGTTGCTCTTGGAGTGTCTCCTAGTGATCACCTGGTATTTCCTGGGTAGCCCTTGTTACACAGAGAGCCAGTCCGCGTTGACGGATCGACATGTGGCTGGAACAGAACCTGTGCACGTCAGGTTCACGGGTTCGGTGAATCTGGAGATAGTTCCAGAAGCTTCTGTTGGTGTGCACCCACGGGAGATTCATGGAACAGTGCAGAACTGTCTGGTGCTTGTCGCCACGACTCGGGTTCCTCATCCATACAGATCACTCAGCAACGTCCCTGTATGTGTTTAGTTCTGTTAGTCACTGGATGATGTGTTGGATCAGTTCATGAACTTAAAAAAAGTCTGATCAGAGAAACATGTAGACGTCTGTATCTGTATGTAACTGTCTCTGGTGTCGCCAGTTTCCATTCAGTCTGGACATACCCCCTTCGCAGTGGTTCGTCAGTCAGGGTGGTACCTCCTCGTTAGTCACAGCCGCTGGTTGTCTTCAGCTGTTTCATTGAGAGATGCAGTTAGAGGAGCTACCGTGCGTCCTGGGATCGGTTTGTAAGGGATCCCCATCTTTTCGGAAATGCCTGTTAAGCCAGATAACTGGAGGCATCAGGGGGGATACGTCCACGGCCAGCTGCAAACCAGGCTGATCATGTTTCAGGAGAATGCAGTCACTTGGCCAGGAGTACTAACTTCATTGCTTTTGCCTGAAAGTTCCTCAAGGGTGACTTTTCTCAGGTTCTAGTCCTGTCATTGAGACGAAGATGAACACGGTCCATTTAAGGCCTGTATACATGTCCTTGTTTGGATCCTTGGGGGCATGGCTGAGACAAGGTCTGAAGAACAGGCTGGACAATACCGAGGTCGTGACGTTGGCTTCCATTTTGACAGAGATGCTATACACCGGAAGTTCTCTCCGCTTTGTCATACTCTCTGGCCTGTCACTTGTGTAAGGAATAAGTGCCTGCATGAACTGGGAACTGCCATGGTCACAGAGAATGCCTGGAGGCCACGTTGCCAGGACTGGATGTGGGAGTTCTGTGACCAACAGTGTGCCATGGCCAGGTATGTTAAATGCTGATATCTTAGGGTTGAGCAAAGTTTCTTTATTTGCTGCGTAAAGATAAGACGTAAGATTTTAAGAAGGGGAAAAAGAAGAACGTTATGAGCACAATCTTATCGCAGCCACAGTGTTCACACTTCTCATTCTATGTAAGAGATAATTACAACAGCTGCATTATTTTCAGGTAGGGCAGTATGTAGCATGAAAAAGTAATTCATGTCGAGGGTTTTTTGCCAACCCCTTCTGTTCAGTCTCTGTAGTACCACTTCGCGTTCATTCTGACCACCCACTCCCCTTCACACTCCAATCCCTTGGCTGTCTGGGCATCGGCAGCCCAGGGAGCAATTAATATCAGGTCATCAGGCAACCCACCAGAGAAGAGACACTGCCCTGCTGCCAAGTAACGTTGGTGCTGTTGTGGTGCCACTTCTCTTCGATTGTGCAGAATGTCACCTAATTACCTTGGAAGACTGGTGCTACATCGCTGAGCTGGTGTGTGTGTGTGTGAATGCCCTTCCATCCCCATCCAGAGGGCGCTGCACCGTTCATCCCGCATCTCTTCCAGATAAGGACTATGACACGACCACATGAAAAGCAGGGACATGGAGAGGACATTTAAACAGGACTGTGACACATCACAGGAAAGGCAGGGACATGGAGGGGACATTTGAACAGAAGGACTCTGATACATCTCGGGAAAGGCATGGACGAGGAGGAGACATTTGAACAGGAGGACTGTGACACATCACATGAAAGGCAGGGACATGGGAGGGGACATTTGAACAGAAGGATTCTGATACATCACAGGAATGGCAGGGACATGGAGGGGACATTGAAGAGAAGGACTCTGTACATCTCAGGAAGGGCATGGACGAGGAGGAGACATTTGAACAGGAGGACTGTGACACATCACATGAAGGCAGGGACATGGGAGGGGACATTTGAACAGAAGGATTCTGATACATCACAGGAAAGGCAGGGACATGGAGGGGACATTGAACAGAAGGACTCTGTACATCTCAGGAAGGGCATGGACGAGGAGGAGACATTTGAACAGGAGGACTGTGACACATCACATGAAAGGCAGGGACATGGGAGGGGACATTTGAACAGGACTCTGATACATCTCAGGAAAGGCATGGACGAGGAGGAGACATTTGAACTGATACCAGCTGGCAGACCGTGATGCGTCACAGAAGTTGAAACTTTTTTCTGAATGGTGATGACTGATGAAGAGGATGCTGTGGAGGCCAGCAATGGCCTAAGACACCTTGGCATTGCTGTATACTTTCTTTCTTAACACGTCAGACCTAAACCAGGCCCAAGAGAGAGAGATCCCTATGGTACCAGTCAGTACAGCTGAGCAGCACGCAGTTTTTCATTCAGCATCAGAAACAGGAATGTATGGCTTCAGTCTTCCCCCACTTCAGCTCGTGGCAAACTCAGCTATGATCATACTGTCGTTACTTTTGTTGTGAGGAAAAAGAAGAAAAACGGAGATAAAAGTCCCTGCGAAAATGTAACAAACCCATTCTTAACATCCATTTATTTTCATGGAGATTAATGAAACTGAATTTGGATATAAACAAAATATCAATCAGTGCGAACTTTTTCCCGTTTTGACCAAACTTGAAGTATAAAGAGAGGTGTTTTTTTTCTCTCAGTGACCAGCAAGTAAGGTCAAAAGAAGCAAGAGGGAAAGCGTTCATGTAAGGGTGAGAAAAATCAGAGGAAACAAAGTTTAATAAAAGAATTAAAATGTTTAGAAAGAACTTCCGATAGCTCTCTCAAACCACCGAAGAGTGGCAAATCAAGTTACAGCCTCTTACAAACCAAGGAATGAAAGAGATACTACCTACGTTTCCATTCGTAACATATTCATGTATTGATTAAATCTGAGGCAGATGGACAAGTGCAGAGCTAGTCAAAAAATTTGAGCAAAGTTCTTGGAGATGCATCTGTTGATCTCAAGTTGTCGCGCCGTTTCACAAAACGCTCATACACCAGGAATGAGATCAGCATGCACAAAGAAAAATGTACACTTACACCATAAGCAAATGAAGACCCTTTTTATGTGTTTGTCTAACAGAGCTTCGTACCAAAATTTGTCTGCAAACTGTCGCACACCCATGCGCGCGCGCGCCACGTGCACACACACACACACACACATGCACGTACACGCACGCACGCACACACACACGCGCGCGCGCGCTGCGCGCGCGCGCGCGTATACGCATGTACACAAGCACACACGTCCAAGAAGGGATAAATAGCCACCGACACAATGTGCACACGTACTTAAACGCCCGCCCGCACACACACACACACACACACACACACACACACACGTACGTACGTATACTCATGTACACAAGCACACACGTCCATGAAGGGACAAATAGCCACCGACACAATGTGCACACGTACTAAAACACCCGCACACACACACACACACACACACACACACACACACACACACACACACACACACACACACACATGCGCGCGCTATACATCGAAGACTAATAGTGACGCGGTTTGAACAGGGATGACGACCCAGTGGGGAGACCAGGAACAGGAGGACGGCCCAGGGGAGAGAACGAACCACGAACATGATGACCTCACAACAGAGATGCAGGTGAGACAGGGGGGTCACACCACGAACATGATGACCTCACAACAGAGATGCAGGTGAGACAGGGGGGGTCACACCACGAACATGATGACCTCACAACAGAGATGCAGGTGAGACAGGTGGGACAGGGGGGGGGGGGGGGGGGGGTCACACCACGAACATGACTAAACAACAGAGATGTAGGTGAGACGGTGGAGAGAGTACCCCACGAACATGACACACAACAGAGATGTAGGTGAGACAGGGGAGAGATTACACCACGAACATGATGACCTCACAATTGAGATGCAGGGGAGGGATCACACCATGAACATGATGACCTCACCACAGAGATGCAGGGGATAGATCACACCACGAACATGTTGACCTCACAACAGAGATGCAGGGGATAGATCACACCACGAACATGAAGACCTCACCACAGAGATGCAGGGGATAGATCACACCACGAACATGACCTCACAACAGAGATGCAGGGGATAGATTACACCACGAACATGACCTCACAACAGAGATGCAGGGGATAGATCACACCACGAACATGAAGACCTCACCACAGAGATGCAGGGGATAGATCACACCACGAACATGACCTCACAACAGAGATGCAGGGGGATAGATCACACCACGAACATGATGGCCTCACCACAGAGATGCAGGGGATAGATCACACCACGAACATGACCTCACAACAGAGATGCAGGGGATAGATTACACCACGAACATGACCTCACAACAGAGATGCAGGGGATAGATCACACCACAAACATGAAGACCTCACCACAGAAATGCAGGGGATAGATCACACCACGAACATGATGGCCTCACCACAGAAATGCAGGGGATAGATCACACACCGAACATGTTGACCTCACAACAGAGATGCAGGGGATAGATCACACCACGAACATGAAGACCTCACACAAAGATGCAGGGATAGATCACACCACGAACATGAAGACCTCACCACAAAGATGCAGGGGATAGATCACACCACGAACATGAAGACCTCACCACAAAGATGCAGGGGATAGATCACACCACGAACATGAAGACCTCACCACAAAGATGCAGGGGATAGATCACACACCACGAACATGAAGACCTCACCACAGAAATGCAGGGGATAGATCACACCACGAACATGACGACCGCACAACAAAGATGCAGGGGATAGATCACACCACGAACATGACGACCGCACAACAACAGATGTAGGTGAGACGCATGAACAGGCTCATGACACGATCCAATGTATAGGTCTATTTGTTTAGTAATGCAGAACTGAAGCACACCGGCATTTTTCATCAAAGATTCCTCGAACACCAGAAGGGACAAGGTCGCTGAGGGATAGGTGTGCTGCGTTATTGGGGATATGGGGGAGGGGTGAGTAAAGGCTGTTGTTGACGGGAGGACAGGAGGAGATTTGTTTTACATCATTCACTATTTCTTGATAAAACTGACGTCTTGCATGCATGAGCATAGACTGTAAATGGAAAATGTTTGTCTTCAATGATTTTATTGCCATTCATTACCCACACACTTTCTGCAGGTCAGTTTGAACTCGGGAGGGAGGAGTGTGTACACAAGACAGCAAGTGAGCAAAGCGAGGGGAGAGGGCAGGCAAAAAGGGGGTAGGGTGGAGGAATGTGAAGAGGGAAGTGTACAGCGGGATGGGGCGGGAAAAGAGATCAAGGGAGAGAAGAGAGGTGAAGGGGAGAGACAAAATGGAGGAGCAAACCAAATCGAACCAACGAAGTAAAGGAATAGACATGATGGTTTTCTTCACACCATGTCCTTAAAAACGGCAACAAGATACAGTATATAGGAAACATACTAGCTCCTTCCCTTCCTCACCTTCAAACGTGTATACAGAAAACACAACCTGGTTGAACGTGTTTATGATTCAAGCATACATGCGCGCGGTCACACACACGCACGCCCCCCCCCCCCCCAACACACACACACAGGATGCATCGATGACTTGTCGGGACATGCTTTGAACAGGAAGACGGCCCAGTGGAGTCGCCAGGAACAGGAAGACAGCTGCGGAGAGAGACGAGGATCAGGACAGTGGGCAGCGGAGAGACCACACCAGTAACCAGATGACTGCCATAGAGACGCAGGTGCGACACGTGGGTACATAGTTGTTTTTTTCTTTCACTCCAGTATTCCGGACAGTTCTGCAGGGCTGAATGAAAAAAGAGCCCGTACTGCATCATTCGTCAGAAAAGTCCGAAACCCTTGGATGATACCAGTTTGATTCACGTGAGAGATCCGGTGGTGAAAGGGGGGTAGAAGATGAGAGGTGGGGGTGGGGACGGGGACAGGACGGGGAATTATAACTTTGAAAAAAGGGTCTTAAACACATATCGGAAACGGCTATCAATAATCCATGAACTTTTGCTTTTGTTTCGTTCCAAACATGAATTTTCCGCACACGCAAACACACGCACACAAAACCACACGCATGCATACACACTGACACACACACACACACACACACACACACACACACACACACATACTGACATGCGTACGCACTGACTAATCCGGACTTGATTTAAACAGGGACTGCAATCAAGGACGCCAGGAACGGAGCCTACAGCCCTGAGGGAGACGCCAGGAACGGAGCCTACAGCCCTGGGGGAGACGCCGGGAAGGGAGCCTACAGCCCTTAGGGAGACGCCGGGAACGGAGCCTACAGCCCTGGGGGAGACGCCGGGAACGGAGCCTACAGCCCTTAGGGAGACGCCGGGAACGGAACCTACAGCCCTGGGGGAGACGCCCGGAACGGAGCCTACAGCCCTTAGGGAGACGCCGGGAACGGAGCCTACAGCCCTGGGGGAGACGCCGGGAACGGAGCCTACAGCCCTGGGGAGACGCCGGGAACGGAGCCTACAGCCCTGGGGGAGACGCCGGGAACGGAGCCTACAGCTCTGGGGAGACGCCGGGAACGGAGCCTACAGCCCTGGGGGAAACGCCGGGAACGGAGCCTACAGCCGTGGGGAGACGCCGGGAACGGAGCCTACAGCCCTTGGGGAGACGCCGGGAACGGAGCCTACAGCCGTGGGGAGACGCCGGGAACGGAGCCTAGCCCTGGGGCAGACGCCGGGAACGGAGCCTACAGCCCTTGGGGAGACGCCGTGAACGGAGCCTACAGCCCTGGGGAGACGCCGGGAACATGACGGCCAGGAGAATGCTCACACGAGGAATGAGATGACGGCGCTGCAAAGGAGCAGGTGAGGCATGTGAACACGAAATGAAGAGGTGGCGGGAAACTGCTGAAACTCATGTTCCTGGTGGACTCGTGCTAGTGAGTGACGAACACCGTGAATGACGGACACAGTAGTGAATGACGGACACAGTGAATGTCCAACACAGTCGTGAATGACGGACACGGTAGTGGATGACGGACACGGTACTGAATGACGGACACAGTACTGAATGACGGACACAGTACTGAATGACGGACACAGTACTGAATGACGGACACAGCAGTGAATGACGGACACAGCAGTGAATGACGAACACAGCAGTGAATGACGGACACAGTGAATGACGGACACAGTGAATGACGGATACAGTGAATGACGAACACAGTGAACGACGGATACAGTGAATGACGAACACAGTGAATGATGGACACACAGTGAATGTCGATCACAATGAATGATGCTCACAGTGAATGATGGACACAGTGAATGATGGAAACAGTGAATGATGGACACGGTGCCTGTTACGTCTACCCGTGCGCAGACCTGAGAAATGAAGAAAAAGAAAACTATTGGCATCGGCCTCATAGCTATAGCTTTTATACAGAGATGGTGATAGTCGTCTTTCAGTCATCTACGTTTTTCTTGTGAAGAAAAAAGTGGGTTGTCTAATCTCTTGGTGACTATATACCGTACCATTGTTTGCTTACAAATCCTTATGTTCTAGGAAAGGTGGAAGATCATTTAATGGATATTGAGAAAAGGGTTGAACCAATGACACAAACTTCAGGGATACCGTCACGGACAATTATGAGTTGAGGGTTCAGATGCATATAACGGAACAAATTAATGAGGGAGAGGAACACGAAATATAACGTGCGTGTGCGCCTGCTCTCTCTCTCTCTCTCTCTCTCTCTCTCTCTCTCTCTCTCTCTCTCTCTCTCTCTCATTATCAATTTATTCAACATTTGCCAGCTGAGGGTTTAAAGGTGGTGTTGTCACTGTTTAATCATGTTTGGTGTTCAGGATATTTTCCACAATCTTGGAGAGAGGCGGTTGTTGTTCCTATTCCTAAACCAGGGAAAGATCATTCGGATCCTAACAACTATCGTCCTATAGCTCTTACTAGCTGCTTATGTAAAACTATGGAGAGAATGGTATATTCTAGATTGTTATGGCAGTTAGAATGTCTTGGGGCATTGGATGTTTCCCAGTGTGGATTTCGGAACAACCGCAGTACTACTGATCACCTGGTTCGATACGAGTCTTTTATCAGGAATGCTTTGATTAATGAGAACATGTAGTTTCTATTCTTTTTGATTTAGAAAAAGCTTATGACACAACATGGAGGTATGGAATTCTTCAGGACTTGAAGGCACTTGATTTCAAAGGTAATTTACCCCATGTTTATTGCTAATTTTTTGTCTAACAGGCATTTCAGTGTTAGACTTCATTCTACCTTCTCAGATCCTTTTGAGCAGGAGATGGGTGTCCCTCAGGGTAGCATCCTTTCTCCGCTTCTGTTCAATCTCAAGATTAATAATATCGTTCAGTCAGTAAAGTCTGGGATTGATAAGTCATTGTTTTGTTGATGATTTCTCTATCTCTGCCAAGGGGAAAACCTTGGCTGCAGCTGAGCGTCAACTTCACTTGTGTGTTAATCGTGTTGAGCAGTGGGTCACTGAAAATGGATTTAAGTTTTCAGCTACTAAGACAGAGTGTATTCATTTCCATAGGAAAAGATCGCAGGTCTTAGAACCAGCTATCGGTCTCAATGGTCAGGTAATTAAAGTTTCCAAACAAGTGAAATTTTTGGGGCTTATTTTTGATAGTAGGCTTTCCTTTTTGCCTCGCATTAAGTACATTAAACAATCTTGCCAGTCAGGTTTGAATGTTTTAAAGGTTTTTAGTCACACTGATTGGGGTGCGGACGGCGAACTTTGTTGCGATTATATCGGGCTTTGGTGAGACCAAAGCTAAATTATGGTTGTGTGGTATATGGATCCGCACGAAAGTCTTATCTCAAAGCTCTTGATCCAATTCATCATCAAGGACTGCGGATTGCTCTGGGAGCATTTCGCACATCTCCAAAAGAGAGTTTGTATGTTGAATCTGGAGAACCCCCTCTGGAGCTAAGGAGATTGTGTCTTTCCATGAACTATTATCTGAAACTGAGGGCTAGTCCAGAAAACCCTGCCTATGATATTGTCATGAACCCACCTTTTAGAGCCAAATATGACTTAAAGTCAAATGAGATTCCTCCACTGGGTATTCGTATTTTGCCCCACTTCGGGGCAGTTGGCATTGACCTTGATACTGTTGATGATGGTCCATTACAGACTGATGTACCTCCCTGGAAAATAGCCAATCCAGAGATTAATTTATACTTAACTCAATTTCGAAAGGAGGTCACCTCGAGTGCTGCATATAAACAACTTTATCTTGAGCAATGTGAACTTTATAAAGATTTTTTACCAAGATTTTTACAGATGGTTCTAAAAAAGATGAGAGGGCTGCAGCTGCCATTGTGTGTGATAGCAATTTTCAGGAGCCCACCTTGTTAAGATTGCGAGATTGGTCATCTGTTTATACTGCTGAACTGAAGGCTTTAAATCTGGCTCTCAGTGCGGTGTCCAGGTCAGATCAGAACGATTTCCTTATTTTATCGGATTCGTTGTCGGCACTGTCGGCTTTATCGACAAGAGAAGTTTCACATCCAGTTTTTTGGCGGATATTCATGATCTTCATACTCGGCTTGTCTCTCGGGAAAGCATATAGTTTTCTGTTGGGTCCCCAGCCACATGGGAATCTACGGTAACTCCGTGGTAGACAAAGCAGCCAACAAGCTCTCGGTGCAAGTCTTTCCAGGAAGCCTGTGCAGTTTTTGTTCCTCACTCAGATCTTCGTCATAAATCTAGCTTGTATTCTCGTGAGCTGTGGCAGAGTGAATGGTCATAGCCAAATTCATAACACATTGTTTAAAATTTGCCCAGAGATTTAATCAACCCTTTCCCATCGATAGTAAGTAACCGTAAAGAGGAATCGGTTTTGTCACGGTTACATATTGGGCACAGCTATATAACGCACAGTTGGATACTCAGAAGGGAAGACCCTCCATGGTGTGTTGCATGTGACAGCTTGTTCAGTGTTCATCATTTTTTGACTGAATGTGCTGATTTGATGTGTATCAGAGAGAAGTTCTTTTCCACCAGTGATTTATCAGTTTCTTTTTCGTGAGATTTCAGTGGATCTTATTTTTTTCTTTTTTGAAAGAGGTAAATTTATTTTATAAGTTATAGTGCTTTAATAATGTATATAGGTGTTGCTGGAGTTGAACAGATAATTGTGCTTTTGTCTTTATAAACTTCAAGCGATGTGTTAATACTAGTGTGGGTATTTGTATCTCGAGACTCAGCAGATATGATAGCTGAGGTCCTGATTTGGCTCCTTGTAGTCCGCTGGACCCCGCACGCGCGCACGCATACGCACGCGTGCGCAATCGCGCGCTTGCTTCCTCTCTCTCATCAATCACCCAGTTACATACATACGGGTACATGCAGGCATAAATGAATTTGCAGACGGAGAGTGTGTTGAGCGCGCGCCTACGCACGCACGCACGGTCACACACATACACACACACATTCCCACATACACACACACACACACACACACACACACACACACACACACACACACACACAGAAGGGGGGAGGGAGGGGGAGAGAGAGAGAGCAAAGATAGAACTTTCAATGTTTTCGTTATAATTATCGCATGAAAATTAAGGAATTGCTCTAATTTTGCCTCACTGTTAATGGTCAGAAAATATCCATATTAAAACATTTGTCGTAAAATGTACAGACTTTCATTTGCATCGTCTGGCCTATGTTTATTTTGACTTTTTTTTTCAACGCTAGGTTTACAAATGGATTTGTGCATCAAGATATTGTTCCTTGCATATATTGTAACAGAAATACAAAGATAAATTAGATATTTCGACGGAAATTGGTAACAGAGATTTAATTGGGTGTAGGGGTGGCAGGTGGTCAACAGAAATGGCAGCAGTGTCAGGCCATTGTAACCGATGAAATACAAACTTGACGTCTTTGTCGGTCATATACCTCAGTGGACGATTGTCATTCCTGCAGCGAAAATGCCAGTTTGCCACTGAATTCATCTACAGTAAAATGGTGAAGGTATGTCGTGCGACGTTAACTTCACATGGTATGCAGGGCAGCAGCAACCTGTCATGCAGTTGTCATAACAATATCGTTTAAATGAAAATATCTTATCCCTGCCCCCCCCCCCTTCCCCATGACTCTTCGAGTACTTAGGTTTGTGCTGAGTGGATCAGTTTTGCTGGCACTGAGAATTGAATGCCCAAAGAAAACCGGTTTTTGTGTGTCCACAGGGACGGGGAGCTTCACATTGACGGCCACGACGAAGCGGAGACCAGGTCACGTGAACCAGAACGCAACAGTCCAGGGGGAGTGTTGTCCTCATATTTGTTCTTCTCCTCACTGTCTTGTATACCTCCTGTCTTCCCTCCTCCTCCTCCTCCTCCTCCTTTTCCTCCTCCGTCCTTTTTCTTCTTTTTTTTTCTTCGTCGTCGTCGTTATCATCTCTCCTCCTCCTCCTCCTCCTCCTCCTCCTTTTCTTCTTCCTCTTCTTTCTCGGCTTCTCCTTTTGCTCGTTTGTCTTCGTCTTCATCTTCTCCTCCTCCTCCGCCTGCTCCTCCTTTCCTTCTTCTCCGTGCTCGGCTGTTTTCCCAATGTAGTGTTGTTATTCTGTCGTCTTTTACTGTTCTGTCATGGACTGTGCGTTTTCCCAATGTAGTGTTGTTATTCTGTCGTCTTTTACTGTTCTGTCATGTACTGTGCGTTTTCCCAGTGTAGTGTTGTTATTCTGTCGTCTTTTTACTGTTCTGTCATGTACTGTGCGTTTTCCCAGTGTAGTGTTGTTATTCTGTCGTCTTTTACTGTTCTGTCATGTACTGTGCGTTTTCCCAGTGTAGTGTTGTTATTCTGTCGTCTTTTACTGTTCTGTCATGGACTGTGCTGTCTTCTTGTAGGGAGTTTAGGGCTTTCTTTTCGTTTCGTTTGGTTTGTCCTATTTCATAGGGTTTAGTGTTCTAAAGCAGGATTTAGCGCCCTTATTTCATAGTATTCTATCCTTTGGTTTGTTTGGGCACGGTGTCCTCAAACGTCGCAGGGTTGAGTAGCCCCCTTTGATAGAATTAAGTCCCTTTCTTCCGAAGGGTATGGTAGTTGTTTTTCTTTTTTAACACAAGGGTTGCTCTGTTATTCAGCATGTTGTAATGATGTTCTTTGACAGTCTGGTGTCTGTACGCAGTGTTCTGTTCTTTCCGGTTGTCTGGTTTCTCTTTTACAGGGGTTAGTGGGTTTTTTTTTAAACGGAATAGCGCCTTTCTTTCATAGTTTTGTATTTTTTTTCTGCTAGTTACTGACGTCCTTTGAAATGATTATCCTCTCTGGAAGTATTTGTTATCCGCCTTTCCAAGGGTATATGTTTAGTGTCTTTATTGTCCTCCTTTCACGGAGTCCTGCGTCATCGTTCTCTTCTGTAGATTTTCTCTGTTGTAGGGCCTGCAGTCTTGTTTCCTCTGTGTTTTAGGATCTTCTGTCACGGGGTTTTACTATCGTCTCATTTCGTGTGTTTTTGTCTCTCTTAGGATCAATGTCGTCTCGTAGTGACCGTCTCATTGAATTTAGCGTCCCCCCCCCCCCCCTCCACTTGTAAGGTACTAGCGACTCGGCTCTAACTGCAATCAAAATCCGAGTTTTTTTTTTCTACTGACATCCGAGCATTTCGTTTGTTTGGTGGCAGGATTATAGAGGATGACCAGTCCTAGACCTCGGTACCAGACCAGCAGGTGACCAGGAGACTATTACACTCCGTCCATGTCTGCGTAGCAGGGAAGACAGTACACCACTCCATTTACACCAGGGGGATGGGGTAATTCTGGAGCCGTGTTTTCATTTTTGATGAAAGGCAGGATAAGCATTTGTAAGAAAAAAAATGAATATTAGTTAACAACAGTGCCGAAAATATGGATTGTAAAGAAAAACATTTGAAATGTGCTTTTCTCGCAATACATTGGGGATTTTCATAATAGACGTTGCATATCCCCCAATGCGTACCCGTATCGAGATAAGTACTGATCACGTACGGTGAAGTCAGTTTTGTTTTAGATTACACGTGCCGCCGACTCGCGCCTTCTTCCCCCCCCCCCCCCCCCCCCCCCCCCCAGTCCCCCAGAACCAAGGGAGGTACTATAGAAAGCACCTGACTGTATTTAACTCGTACGTTGACCTACATGTTTACATTTCCGACACCAGTACGATACTGCCAATACGACGAAATTTGTCTACTTCTTCAGTGCTTCGAGATATGCAAACCCCTCCCCTTCCCTCCGCCCCCCCGTTTTTTTTTTTTTTTCATCTTTTCTGCCTAAAAAGTAGTTCATGAATTCTGTGACAAATAGTGACATTCCATATTAGCGACCAGAGCAGTATATGAACGCGCGCGCACACACACACACACACACACACACACACACACACACACACAGAGGGAGAAGGGGGACAGGTTTACCTCGGAGTGCTCCGGCAGGACACCAGCTGATCTTGCGGGCTGGACAGAAAAGATGGGGAGGGAATGAAAAGGAAATCGTTTGCGTGCCACAGGCCCATGATGTAAGAGAAATGAAATCAGATGAACGTTCACAACCGTGTTGTGTCGTTGCCGATGATAATGATGTGCAAATGAGTGTGGCTCTGCACGTTTATCACCCTCTGGAGGTTTACTTTAACTTCTTAAAAAGGAAATCTGCAGACAATAAACAATTCATCCTATGAGTTAAAATCTGCCCAAAGCTGTAACCTAGTAAGTCTAAGCTAAAGGCAAAAGCAAATAAACACATAAATAAGTAATAAATAGCTTAAATAAGTAAATGAATGAAATCAAACAGTTAAATAGATGGATGCATAAATAAGTAGATAATAATCAGAAACACGCACGCACGTACACACACGCACACACACACACACGCACACGCATGCATACTCACACACACGCACACTCACGCGCGCGCACACACGTTCATGTTCTTGATGTGATGAAAATTCTTACTGTCATAATTTAATATATGATCCCTTCGTTATGATGAAATCGGTTCTTAGTTCTCGTATTAGTTGTGGTTGAATACAAAGGAAGATGTAGACCCTTGTGTTATTATCGCGTAAGCTGATCGCTTATTCTTCCGTCAAAAGAAATCCTGTGTTTGAAAGGGGTCTGTTGCAATTCAGTGATAAAACCAATGGTGGTCATCGTCTTCAAAATACTGTGCTTTATTTTTGGCTGCCAGGAGTGCCATCTGATAGAGTTCATAGTGAAATATATGTAAAAATGTACATGTAATCAGAGTAACGTGTAAACTAGTTAACCCGATGAAAGGAAGTAGCTGGTTGACTTGAAACGACCTACGCCCGTGCCCCGTCCGGCTGTCCGGGCGGGTGCACTTTGCACAGCCTTGGCCGTCGCCAGTAAGCTGCAGAAGGGATGAACCGGAGCAGGGTTTTGTTTCTCTCCGGACGGGCGGCGCAGGGCCGTGCAAAGTAGGGCCCGGTCTGGTCCACCTTGCCCGTAGCCTTTGGCTAAACACACGTGGTGTCGGACAGATCATGTGCACAGAGGCTCCCAACCGGTCCAGTCCTTTGTTGTCTATCCAACCCACCTTGGGACGGCCACTCATGGTTGGACTGCCATTTGACGGGAAGTCGTGGCGAGATGTACGCCTGGGAAAAGACAAGTTGACAGCATTATGATGAGAGCAAGCAGAGGGTCTGGTCTAGCAGCGTGTGCGTTTGTCTGCCATAGTCTTGCGTTTGTTTTTCCGTCTCGTCTATGCCAGTCTGGTGGCAATATCCCCAGGCCACTTACTGCTCCCTGTCCACAGTCGCTCCATGGGAGGTCTCCTCACAGCTCCGACATCAGCAATCCACAAGGACAGTCAGTGTGGGGTCACCACAAGGCACCCACTGCAGGAGACACTGCACTGCTGTTGAGTCGTTTCGGTGGTGTTCAGTGGTGTATGTTATGATCAAATAATCATATGCAGGCCACAACTAAGCCCTATACTGACGAACCAGTTGCGTCTGTTCAACACACACACACACACACACACACACACACACATGCGCACACACACACACGCACACACACACGTAAACTTGCGTTCACACATGCGCACACAGGTGCGCGCGCGCACGCACACACACCTGCACCTACACACGCACACGCACACTCTATCTCTCTTTCTCTCTCTCTCTCTCATAACGATGACTGATCTGAGTTTGGTTCGGTTCGAAAAGGGATGAGAACCCCAAGGAGATGCCTGGAACAAGAAGACGGCCCAGAGGAGATGCCTGGAACAAGAAGACAGCCCACAGGGGATGCCCGGAACAAGAAGACGGCCCACAGGAGATGCCCGGAACAAGAAGACGGCCCACAGGGGATGCCCGGAACAAGAAGACGGCCCACAGGAGATGCCCGGAACAAGAAGACGGCCCACAGGGATATGCCCGGAACAAGAAGACGGCCCAGACGATATGCCCGGAACAAGAAGACGGCCCAGACAAGATGCCCGGAACAAGAAGACGGCCCAGACAAGATGCCCGGAACAAGACGACGGCCCAGACGATATGCCCGGAACAAGACGACGGCCCAGACAAGATGCCCGGAACAAGAAGACGGCCCAGACAAGATGCCCGGAACAAGACGACGGCCCAGACGATATGCCCGGAACAAGACGACGGCCCAGACAAGATGCCCGGAACAAGAAAGACGGCCCAGACAAGATGCCCGGAACAAGACGACGGCCCAGACACAGATGTGCCCGGAACAAGACGACGGCCCAGACAAGATGTCCAGAACAAGAAGACGGCCCAGGGGAAACGACGGGAACAGGATGTCGGTCCAGAGAAGACGCCAGCAGGAACATGGTGACAGCACAACACACTGCTGCCATGGGATGCAGGTGAGACCCATGGACAGACTGACGTCACAGCACAACAGACTGCTGCCATGGGATGCAGGTGAGACACATGGACAGACTGACGTCACAGCACAACAGACTGCTCCATGGGATATAGGTGAGACCCATGGACAGACTGACGTCACAGCACAACAGACTGCTGCCAAGAGATGCAGATGAGACCCATGGACAGACTGACATCAAATGGAAAGTTGTTGAATTTGAATCGGCCTAACAGTTCTGCGGTGCTAGAATATCCACAGTCTATTTCCTGTCCTACAATGATGTCTCGAACTGTTGGGTACCATCCTTAGATTTTCCGGGATAGACGGGGGTAGGAGGTCGAGTGTGTGTGGGAGAGGGCGGAGTCGGTAGGGACCGGGAATTTCTGGTTTTACCAGTGTCATTATGTATAATGATGAGCAGCTCGGGGCTTGAATACAAAGTTCACGACATTTAAAGAAGAAAAATGTCAAATTTCTTTCATGAAACCACTACACTCGTAATAAAATGACGTTTTAGAAATAACTTCATCAGTTAAAAATTTCTGTAGTCTGTTTTGATGTCGTTAAAAAAACATTTAGTTTGCCTAGTTAACAGAATTTTCTGAACGGTGAACGTTACAAAGACGTCATCAAACTTTACAAGAGAAATAAGGTCTGCATCATGCGGACACTCCAGAACTCGGGGAAGAATGGCGTGGATTTCGTGTGAAGGGTTGAATGATGGAGGCATGTGGATAGTGCACTATTTTCAGGACTGATTGTTGAATATTTCTGATAAAGAAAACTGAAGTTCTAAACTCTAGTTTTATCCCGCATTTTGCCTGACTGACCCAGGTCATAGAGTGGTGATCTCCGAGCAATGTTCAGTCCAGTATGGGTAAAAGCTGAGAACAGTGTAGAGCAGCATGTTACTACACAGATTCAGCGAGATACATGAATAAAACTATTGGCATAAGTTTCACTCAATAGATGGTTGTCAGGACAGTACGTCATTTCCGTATAGGGTTTAACTAGTACAGTTGTGTATGACATCTGTCCAAGTCACCTTAAATCTGCTTGCGGCGTCCACACTCTGCTGCTATTGGGCTATCATCGGCAGAATCCTGTCCAGATGCAATCCTGTACCAAGCAAACTTACAGCATTTACAGACTGAGGTGTCTGCAGCCGTATGTTTTTCTGCCGGACGCTAATCTTTGTCCGACGTTCAGAGATGCCGAGAATTTACTTGAAACACCGCCACCAGCGCCTGTATCTGTCATCCAAGCGGTTTATTTAATCAGCTGAATCTCGAAAACATTTTGCCAAAATTTGGAATAAGTTCCATTTTGCTAAGTGTAGCTGAATAGGCAAGTTACATGTACACTGAGAGCGTACTTTTTACCAAAGGAGGCATTAAAGGTTTAAAGAGTAAACAACTTAGGCCCTACTTAGTCTCAAACCGTTTAAAATTGTCTCCACCTTTTAAAGAAACACTGTCTGGAAAACGTTCCCATAGAGGTCGGAAGAAACGCTTCAAAGACACTCTCAAAACATTCATGGATCGTTTAACATCAACCCTGGGAACAAACTGCTATGGATTGACCTAGATCGCGCTATTCTATCACAAAAGCGCCAGTTTATGTAAGGAAACCAAAAATAGGCTGCAGCGCAAAAGAGAGAGGTAAAGAAAGCCCACGCCAGCAAGCAAGAGCAGGTCCCCCACATTCCCTGTCCAAGCTGCGTATCCACAAATCACCTCGCCCATCCCTCAACCCTATGATGACTGAAGTGGTTCTCGTCGATTCGACGGATGAACAACATATGTGTTGTCCTTGAGGACTAGAGATCAGAATTCAAAATCTTCTCAAATTATGTACTGTAATCACCTTTCGCTGCATTCACCATATATAGCAACGCTCACTGATAGGTGTACTTTCTTCATCTTAATTCTCACTCTCCCACATCGTGGGATGACGTATTTGCGGTGAACACAGGCTTAGAGTTTAGTCAGTTCGGATTTTGCGTCCATGCGGTCTTAGAGCAATACTCAGAAACTGCATTGTTTTGAAGGATCTGACGAGTGTAACATGTACATAAAGGGAAATTTTCATATCGCTGTTATGCCATTGTGTTCCACGCACACTTCGTCAGTGTTGTAGAATATTTAACATGGACAATAGCAGAGCTGAAAACTAGGACCAGCATCATGTTAAGTCAAAAACCATGACGATCAATGGAAAGGTGTGCCATGACGATCAATGGAAAGGCGTGCCATGACGATCAATGGAGGCGTGCATGTACGTGCACACACGCATCCATTTAGAAAAGATGTGTATCTTTGCACATGCAAAATGTAACACTCCACAGAATACCTTGACAACAACAAACTTTTCCAGAAGAATTTTGAGCTGTCAGACACCCCCCCCCCCCCCTTCTTGCACTTGCTCCTGAAAAGAAAATGCACACAACCACCTTTCATTGTTCGTTAAACTGATATGGCTAAACTGATGGACCAGATGCTGGCACTGAAAATGAAATGCTGAAAGAACATGTTGATTTTGACATTGACAGGGGCGTGGAACTACATCATCAACGGTCCTGGAAAACGGAGACCAGGGTCACGTGAACTCTGGAGCATGAGGCTGTTAAAAGGGGAGTCCTGGTGTTCTTCCTCTTTGTCTCTCTCTCTCTCTCTCTCTCTCTCTCTCTCTCTCTCTCTCTCTCTCTCTCTCTCTCTCTCTCTCTGTCTCTCTCCACTATACTCATGCATTGTTCCAACGTGATGTTCCTTGTCTGCCATAGTTCAAATATCAAAAAAATGAAAAAAAAAGACAAAAACAGGGTGGCAAAGATAATCCTAGGGAATAGTGACCAAAGGTTTCGGGCCTTAAAACCCTTTCTCAAATTCACTTTGTTGTCAAATATCACGTTTCGTAAATAATTGAGCAAACTTTATTGCATTGAATTTAGTGCTTTGTTCCTAAAGGGGTTCAGCGTCCTCACCGATTGGGTTTTCAATCGTCTCCTTTCTCAGGTTCGAGTGTGCTCTTTTTTCAGGAAATTGTGCCTTCTTTCGTTGGATTTTGTCTTCTTCAGTAAGAGTAGTGCATGTCTTCCTTCACAAGATTCTAATATCTTCCATTTAAGAGCTCAGCGACTTGTGTCGTAGGGTTTAGTGCAATCCCTTTCCCAGGGTTGAGTTCCTTTGATTCGTGTTATCAACATGGCTGTGCGCTGGTTTCCTATGTTGGTCCTTTGGTGGAACAAGGACACAGAACAGGGGGTACCAGAGGAATGTTAGAGGAAAGGCATCAAGGGTGACTCGGTCATGTAGCATGTCAGACCCGGGGGTCTGGAACATGGACGCATGTTTTCACATCCTTCAGGGTCGAGCTGCAGAGCTTCAGAGGAAGTCTTTGATCCTGCTCCAGAAACGTTTCCTTGTGTGCACCTGGTACCGCTGATACTGAGTGTCCTTGATTCCATCAAATGTCTAACAGGGGTAATCGGCGTGGATCCATTCATGTGGCTAAATGCTCTTTCAGACGGTTGTGTAACATCTGAGATCAGTGTCCTGTTTTTGACAGGTTTGATGTCCATCTGCCTCAGGATATAGCGGCGTTTCTAAACACTTGATGGGCGAGTTGCACGTCCTGTTGGCCCTTAGCCCTGAAGGACAAGGTTCACCAGGCTTTAGTCTGTGTACTTTTTGGGCGTTGCTGTCCCCCATGGTGACTGGTCGTAGTCGGTGTCGTTAGTCGTCTGTTCTCTGTGGCAGCCTCCTCCCCAGGCCTTTTACAGTTCTCCTCTCAGGGCCACTTGATATGGATCCACACGACCCAGTCTTGGCCAGCTTGGGTAGAGCACCATAATTGGTCACCCCCCGACTGGGAAGCCAGAGGACAGGAGTGCGAGTCTTGCAGGTTCGACCCCAGGATGAACCTTGGGGATCCTCTTTACCTCTTTCGACACTCCTTGTCTACCGCACCACTTTCCTGCACAGTGATTTCTAGACAGGCTTTAGTGTCCTTTGTAGACTGTAGTGTCTTCCTTTAGCGTGATCTAGGTTATTGGTTATTGGTACGAAATGGAAATGTATCATAACCAAGTTCAGATTTGGTATTTCAGATATCTCTGCATATTCTTATGCGTTATAGAAATATAAATGATCGCGTGGGTATTGGTCCATTTTGTCAGAAATGACTAGAAAATGTTCATTTTGTTCTTTCATGTCCAGAATTAGGTGGTCTTAGATAACAATTTATTCTACCGAAATGCTTTAGACAGCCATGATTTTTCAGATTAATTTTGTAAATGACATCGACAAATGATGAAAGAGTGAAGCAACTTGCTGCGTATCTGTACAGTGTTAAAATGAAGGAATTCTGTACTATTTCAGTTCAGCATTTCTGACTGGTAATGGAGTATGCGTGATTATTACAAATGTTTCCCCCTTCTAAGGGGCTGCTAGGGCCTCTATGAATAAACATCTTTGTCTTGTCCTGTCTGGTGTCCTTTTTTTCATTTGCTTTAGCGTCCTTGTCACACAGGGTTTTCTTTCAGAGACCTTTTGTACTTTCGTGTCCTTTCATTGGATGGATCTTCTTTCATGGGATTTAGTGTCTTACTCTCATAGCAGTTACCTTCCTGTTTAGTGTCCTATTTCATAGGATTTAGTGTCTTGCTCTCATAGCATTCACCTTTCTGTTTAGTGTCCTGTTCTTTCACAGTCAAGTGTCCTGAGCTTTTATAGTTTCAAAACGAAATGACTGAGAGCGGAAAATGAAGCAAAATTTAGAAAGAAAAGGGGTTAGTTACCGCCACAGATACAGATACAGACAAACAGATTACAGGACAAAACACAATGCATTTCAACCTCTTGGGTCTTTCTCAGGCAAAAACAACAGTTAGGACAGTGAAAACGAAGAACGAGAAACCACTTATCTTCTCATATTCGGCGCAAAACGGACAGTGAAACATTTTTCATACAATTGTGTGTACTGTTTTCTCTGCCAGTCATGGGATTTAGTGTCCTTTTTTTCAAAGAGTTTAGTGTCCTCCTTTCTTATGGTCTTGTGTCATTTGTTCGACTGCATTTTGCGCCGAACACGCGCGCACACACATAAACACACACGCGCGCGCGCGCGCGCACACACACACACACACACACACACACACACACACGTGTACACACGCGCGCACACACACACACACACACACACACACACACACACACATGTATATATATGTATGTATATAAAATGCACAATTGAATGGTGCGATTTTTTGTCGTTCCGTGGCAGGGTCACAGAGGACGAGCGCTGTCCAGCGCGGGGTACCAGGCCGGCAGGGGAGACCACTGCTGTCTAAGCACTGACCAACGCTGGATACTAGGCCGTCACGTGACCACTGCTGTCTAAGCATTGCCCAGCACTGGGTACCAGGCCGTCAGGGGAGACCACTGCTGTCTGTCATGACGACAAAATACAAGGTATCACACGACTTGAGCCACTGAAGTGACGTCAGTTAGTCTAGGACAGTCACATTCTCGTTCCAATCGAATGAAAACGTGCGTATATGAAAAAGTTTAGGAAACAAAGATTGTACAGAAGAAAGTCTTGAATAGGTCATTTTCCACTCAAAGAGTTAATTTTCCAAGTTTTACAGAGTTAACTGAAATAAATGATACAGTGGGACCAACGCTAACTGACGGGGTGTTGAAGTAGTCTTTTCAGTTCACTGCTAAGCCCGATAATTTACAACTGACCCTGTTTTTTTTTTCCCCCAGAGCTATCAAGAACAAGGACACAACATCCTCTTCGCCCAAGGCTGCGCCTGTGGCCACCACCTTAGATTTGAACGCGCAAAGGTCCGCAGAAGCACGCGTACATACATACACTCGCACTCGCACTCAAATATTCTCACACTCACTCACACTCGCACTCACACACACTCATGCACGCGCGCACACACTCTCAATCACCTCTTTCTCAAACACACACACACACAAATCTCTCTCTCTCTCTCTCTCTCTCTCTCTCTCTCTCTCTCTCTCTCGCACGCGCGCGCACACTCACACACACACACACACACACGATGACCAGTCGTGATTTGGTTTGAACAGGAATGTCAACCCTGTAGAGACGCCGGAAACGGGGTGACGACCTAGAGGAGTCACCGGCAACAGGCATCCGATGATGGCACCTGTTGAGCCACTGCCTGCTTGAAGCCGACTCCCGTCAGCCAGTCAGGTGCTGCCTCACCGGGGTCTGTCGGCTTCACGGGGTGCCTCGCATGTGTGGACTGAAAACCGGCCAGCGAATCGTCACACGGCGTACCAGGAAAACGGCAAACTTGTCGAACACTGCACTTGGAAAATCGCAGTGACAGCAGTGACAGCAGGTTTCTCTTTAAGACCTGTCAGAAATAAATGAACCTTACGAGGCAACGGTCACTGACATAGAATTGAGCAGACTGCAAATAGACTTGGTCACCCTCCAACCATGACCCTATTAATCCTCACCCTCCAAGAGACGAGACTCACAGGTTCAGGATTTGTGTGGGAGGGAGGAAGACTCACCTCTCTCTGGCAAGGGGAATCAACGATGAGGCCAGGAAATACAGCGCGAGATTCATGGTGGGGAAGCCCTGCTGGGATCTTCTAACCTGCAGAGGGAATCGTGCAAATCTCGTCACTTCAGCCCCCATGTTTGGCAGAATAGTCACTCTGATTAGCTCTTACGGCACCAATGCTGGCGTCCGCGGCAGAAGCTAAGGACAGTATCTACGATGACCCTCAGCTCTGTCGTCTAACGAATCGCTGGAAAGGAGACTGTTGGTTCTGGAGTTGGTGCTGATCATGAGTCCTGCTATACTGTCTAGGTTCTTGCGGCATTGAGGGAGTGAACGAGGACAGCACCAGCAGCTGGAGCTCTGTTGCCATCTCAGCCTCTGTGTGAACACCACCCTCTTCAACGTGAAGGCCCCCCCCCCCCCCCCCCCCGCCCGGAATCTCCTAGAGACACCCTTGATCTAAGGCCTGGCACCGGCTTGCTCTAATTATTATTGCCATGCACTCCAGCCTACCTAGTGTCGAATTCTCATATAGCTGATAGAGCGCTGGTTGTTACACTGAGCACACCTTGGTGTGCAGCAAAGTGGAACTGCAAGTAAAGAAATGGTACGACATGAGACAGGTGGTCAGATCTTGCATTGACACGAGCAAAGCGTGCAACAAGAAGAAAGTGGAGTGTTTACAAGGGCGCTCAGAGATCGCTTATGAACTGGCTGATTTCACCATGGGTCAACGAAGGGAGCGCTTTAAGGACGCTGTCCGCATTGCCGCCCTGTCCACCCTGGCTGCATGTCAAGCAGACCAGAAGCTGCAGTGTGTCCTGGCCGCTGGCCAGGCGGTGAGCAAACAGCTGTTGTCTCCAGCTCTGCTTCTGGAAGCGGGTAGTAGCAGACACGGGCAACGTCAAGTGACTGTAAAATGGAATAAAGCTGGAACCGTGTCTGTCACAGAGAACGGCATCTGTGAAGTCTGCCACAGGCAAGATGATCCAGGACCAGGGCACCACAGCCGGAGCGTTGAACAGCTCAGTTCGGAGAACTATAGGCCCGGCAGAACCTGCAGACTGGGAGATGGCCCGGTAATGATGGAGTGCCTGTGTTGGAGGATCCCCACAGAGAACCAACCCTCAAAGAACGCGCTGAGGGCCTGGACTGTATTGCCTCTGACAAAGCACCTGAGAAAGACGAGGGAAAGTGATTAGAACAGGTGGTGACGGTGGTTGAATGTCTGGGGACTGTTCCATTATAGGGACAGAAGTGTGTGTGTGTGTGTGTGATATATATATATATATATATATATATATATATATAATATGCGCCTTTATGAAAATATCCGTTTTTGGTTTAAATATGTTATGTCTTTCATTATTTTCTTTTCTACCATTACGATTTGCGATTTTTTTTTCAAAAACTTGAATCGGCAAATTGTGTTGCTGGCTGATCTTTGCAAGGCCTGTCATGGGTACGCCATCGCAAACATCACTTGTCCAGTCTTTGCTATCGTCTATCCTTGACATACCATTGCAAATATTACAGCAACATACCATGATGTGAAGGATGAATGATATGCATGTTTTTCGTTAAATGTATGCTTATTCACACGAACATGTGTATACCCATGTATGAATGATATACATATTTTTGATATGAATGTATGCATGCCCAAGGATGGATGATATACCTTTTCTTTATATGAACGTGTGTGCACACTCGCGAACATGTGCATGTCCACATGTGCGCACACACGTATTAACACTATTATTAGCACATAGGTACGAGTTTGCGAAGTTACACTTTGAAGGAAGAGGGGGGTGTCTACGAGAGAGAATGACAATGGGGGACAGCATGATGATCAGAAAGAGGAAGAAAGAGAGGAATAATGGCTTACGTGAAAATGCCGTTTATGTAATATGTCCAAAAAGAATGATGAGCGCCGTTTTCGTATGTCATGTCTGCCACCTACCCCTTTTCCCCAAATGAGCAAAAGAAACAGAGAAAATGAAACGGGGGAGAAACTTAGAATGAAACCCATCAAGAAAAAGGAGTGTGTGCATTTGAACTCTTTCGTTTGTATCTGCCCCCTGTTGTGTCTCGGTCAGTGCGTTTGTGTGTGTGTGTGTGTGTGTGTGTGTGTGTGTGTGTGTGTGTATCTATTTTTTATTCATTCGCCTTTTGAAACTTTCGTGTAGTTTGGGTACAACATAATTTATATCCATCATAATTCGTTTTTTTTTTTAACTTTATTAATGAATTGTGTTGCTGGCCGATCTTTGCAATGGCCTGTGATAGGTACGCCACTGCAAACATGATTTGCCAAGTCTCTGCTATGGTCTATCCTTTGAAATGCCATTGCAAATATTACAGCAACAATCCCTCATGAAAAAATATCCGGTGTTTTATGTGTACGTGTGAGCACACTCACGAACATGTACATGCCCACGTTCGCACATTTATTTTCACCCAATTGTAAGCACAAGCGTACGAGTTTGCTCAGTTACTCTGGAGGAAGAGAGAGGGCGAAAACAAGAGAATGACAAATGTGGCCGTATGATGATCGGAATGACGAATGAGATAGTTAAAGAGTGAAAATGTCCACTTATGGAATATGTCCTAAAGAATGAGTGTTGACTTGCCCATGTGCCTGTCTGTGTGTGTGAGTGTGTTGGGTCTTTATCTTCTCCCGTGTAATGTTAGTGAGGGGGAGACAGGATTGGTGCGTGCTTGGGGGGGGGGGGGGGGGGGGGGGGGGGGGAGCAGAACGGGTTAGCTTACAACTTTTTTTATGCTTGCGTTGTCTGTGTTTTTTTTTGTGGAGGGAAGGGGGTAGAGGTTGGAATAGGTGATGATGTTGGGCATCTTCATTTGTTTTGGTGAAAACAGGAATGTTAATTCTTGTACTGTGTTGACCAAGTTTTGAAAGAAGAGAAAATCTCCAGCAGATGTCTTTTGATGTGATTATACTTGATATTGACCTGTAGTTTTCTGTCTTGTACTTTCAGAATTTACTATTCACTGTCAAATATTTGCAAGATACGCCATTGCAAATATTTCAGTAACAGATCAATATGGCTATGGTACATTGAAAATTATATAAAGTTTGTTTCATGTGTGTGTGTGTGTGTGTGTGTGTGTGTGTGTAGGGGAGTGGTTAGTGGGTTAGTTTGCAATCTTTTTTTTGTTTGTGTTGTCTGTGTTGATTTTTGTGGATGGAAGGGGAGAGGTAGGAAAAGGGTGATGTTGTTGGGTAAAAAGTTGGGGACTAGGGAGGGGAGATGTGTGTGGGGGGGGGGGAACTTGGAGGGTGTTTCTGTTATCTGTATATGTTTGATATTTTCAGAATTTTCGTGAGGTTGAATATGATGTGGATCTACCTGTGACTGATATCTTCCATTTCACCATAAAACGTTTAATGCTTTTTTTAACTTAATACCAAGCAGTGGACTGTGTTGCTGCCAGGTCTTTGCACGGGCCTATCAAGGGCACGTCATTGCAGACATTAGTTGTCCGATCTTTGCCATGACCTGTCATTGCTTGATACGCCATTGCAAAATATCATGAGCAGCATGACTTGAAGGACTTGAATGATACACTATTTTTCATGTGTTTTCCCCGTGCGTCTTAGTTTGTATGCTTCTTTCATAGAGGAGTGTTTGTTATGTGATCTTGAGGTTTTGAAGAAAAAATCTCGAAAGCATATCTTCTGATTTGATTACAAATGTCATTGACATAATGTAATTCTCTGTACTTTAGTTTTAACATCTACTGTTTCATTTACTACAGTGCGAGGTCTTCCACTGTCAACTATTTGCAATGGCCTATTGTAGATACGCCATTGCAAATATTACAGTAACAGAACACATGGCAATCGTACATTCAACATTAGTTTTTCTTTCGCTTGTCAGTGTATGTGTGTGAGGATGTTTTTGTGAGCACGTGGAGTTCTGTGTGTGTGTGTGTGTGTGTGTGTGTGTGTGTGTGTGTGTGTGTGTGTGTGTGTGTGTGAGGCTGTGGTTAGCTTGCATGTGTCTGTGTGCATGTGTGTTTGTTAGGTCTTTTCCTTCTCCTGTGTATATGCTGGCGAGGGAGAGATGGGATTGGTGTGTGTGCTGGGAAGGGGAAACGGGTTGGTTTGTGATTTTTTTTTGTGTGTGTGTGTTGTCTGTGTTTATTTTGTTGTGGAGGGAGGGTTGAGAGGTAGGAAAAGGTGGTGATGATGTGTGTGAACGGTTGGAAACTAGGGACGGTTATTGGGGGAGCGTGGAGAGTGTTTCTGTTACCTGTATATGTCTGATATTTAAATTTTTTTTGTGAGGTTTAAGTATGACGTGGTTATATCTGTGACCGATATCTTACATTTCACCATAAACGCTTAGTGCTTTTTTTTTTTAGTTGACGCAAGCAATGGACTGTGTGGCTGCCAGGTCTTTGCACGGGGCCTATTAAGGGCACGTCATTGCAGACTTCATTAGTCCGATTTTTGCCATGGCCTGTCCTTGATAAGCCATTGCAAATGCCGAGCAACATGTCTTGTTTGAAGGATGAATGATACACTGCTTTTTGTGTTTTCTTTGTGCGTCTTCGTTTGTACGTTTCTTTCAAATAGGGCTGTTTATTGTTTCGTTACATTATGTAATTTTCTGTACTTTTAACATCTACTGTTTATTTTCTATAGTGCGAGTTATTTCACTGTCAAAGATTTGCAATGGCCTATTGTAGATACGCTATTGCAAATATTACAGTAACAGAACATATGGCGATGGTACATTTAAAAATTATGTTTGTAGAGGGTTTTTTTTTTCACCTGATACCAAGCAATGGACTGTGTTGCTGCCAGGTCTTTGCACAGGCCTATCAAGGGCACGTCATTGCAGACGTTATTTGTCCGATCTTTGCCATGACCTGTCCTTGATACGCCATTGCAAATACCAGAGCAACATGACTTGTTTGAAGGATGAATTGTACGCTATTTGTTATTTGCTTTTCATGTGCGTCTTCGTTTTTTTTTTGTTTTTTGATTTTTTTTTTC
>JADBJO010004534.1:124869-127369 GCA_016801955.1 Conus betulinus
ATGTTTTAAAAATTTCTATGAGGTATGAATATGATGTGGTTATGCTTGTGACTGATATCTTATATCCGCCATAATGCTTGGTGTGCTTTTTTTTTTTAACTTAATACCAAGCAGTTGACTGCGTTGCTGCCAGGTCTTTGCACGGGCCTATCAAGGGCACGTCATTGCAGACGTTATTTGTCATATCTTTGCCATGACCTGTCCTTGATACGCCATTGCAAATACCAGAGCAACATGACTTGTTTGAAGGAGGAATGCAACACTGGTGTGTGTGTGTGTGTGTGTGTGTGTGTGCGTGTGTGCGTGTGCGCGTGTGCGTGTGCGTGTGTGTGTGTTTCCGTTTGTTTTAGTTTGTATGCTTCTTTACAGTCGGAGTGTTTTGTTGTGTTTTTTTTTATCTTGAGGTTTTGAAGAAAGAAAATCTCGAAAGGCATACCCTTTTATTTGATTACACATGTCATTGACATTATGTAATCTGTGTACTTCACTTTTAACATCTGCTGTTTTATATACTACAGTGCGAGTTAGGTCGCTGTCAAATATTTGCAATGGCTATTGTAGATACGCCATTGCAAGTATTACAGTAACAGAACATATGGCGAGAGCAGACTCAAAATTGTTTTATTTGTCAGTCTAGGTGTGAGGATATATTTTTGTATGCATGTGAAACTCTGTGTGTGTGTGAATGTGGTTTGCTTGCATACGAATGTGCATATGTGTCTGTGTGCATGTGTGTGTGGTAGGTCTTTTTCTTCTCCCGTGTGAATGCTGGTGAGAGAGATGGGATTGGTGTGTGCTGGGGGAGTGGAAGTGGGTGAATTTGCAATTTTTTGTGTGTGTTGTCTGTGTCTGTTTTCGTGGAAGGAAGGGGGAGAGTTAAGAAAAGATGATGTTGGTGTGAAAGGTTGGGGACTAGGGAGGGTTTTTTTTGGGGGGGACCTTGGAAGTGTGTTTCTGTTATCTGTGTATGTCTAATATTTTCGAAATTTGCATATGATGTAGTTATACCTGTGACTAATATCTTACACTTCACCATAACGCTTAGTCCTTTTTTTTTGTTTATTTTTTTTTCACCTGATACCAAGCAATGGACTGTGTTGCTGCCAGGTCTTTACGGGCCTATCAAGGGCACGTCATTGCAGACGTTATTTGTCCGATCTTTGCTATGGCCTGTCCTTGATACGCCATTGCAAATACCAGAGCAACATGACTTGTTTGAAGGATGAACGATACACTGCTTTTTGTGTTTTCTTTGTGCGTCTTCGTTTGTACGTTTCTTTCAAATAGGGCTGTTTATTGTTTCGTTACATTATGTAATTTTCTGTACTTTTAGCGTCTACTGTTTTTTATTTTCTATAGTGCGGGTTATTTCACTGTCAAATATTTGCGATGGCCTACTTTAGATACGCCATTGCAAATATTACAGTAACAGAACATACGGCGATGGTACATTTAGAAATTGTTTGTAGAGTTGTTTTTTTTTAACTTCATACCAAGCAATGGACTGTGTTGCTGCCAGGTCTTTGCACGGGCCTATCAAGGGCACGTCATTGCTGACGTCATTTCTCATATCTTTGCATGATCTGTCCTTGATACGCCATTGCAAATATCTGAGCAACATGACTTGTTTGAAGGATGAATTGTACGCTATTTGTCATGTACTTTTCATGTGCGTCTTCGTTTTTTTTTTTGTTTTTGTTTTTTGTTTTTTTTTTTCCTAATAGGAGTGTTTAATTGTTTCGTTATTTTGTGGTTTTAAAGAAAGAATCTCTCGAAAGCGTATCTTTTGATTTCATTACGCATGTCATTGACATTACATAATTCTCTGTAATTTACTTTTAACATCTACTGTTTTATTTACTATAGTGCGAGCTGTTTCACTGTCAAAATATTTGCAATGGCCCATTGTAGATACGCCATTGCAAATATTGCAGTAACAGAACATATGGCGATGGCACATGAAAAATTCTGTTGGTTTTGATTTGTCAATGTGGATGAGTGAGGATGTTTTGGTGAGCATGTGGAGCTCTGTGTGTGTATGATTGTGCTTTGCCTGCATACGTATGCGCATGTGTGTGTCTGTGTGTGTGGTAGGTCTTTTTCTTCTCTCCCATGTGAATGCTGGTGAGGAGAGAGATGGGATTGGTGTGTGCTTGGGGAGGTGAAGCAGGTTAGTTTGCGATGCTTTTTTTTCTTTGTGTTGTCTGTGTTTATTTTTGTGGAGGGAGTGGGGAGAGATAAGAAAAGATGATGTTGGGTGAAAGGTTGGGGACTAGGGAAGGGATGTTGGGGGGGGGGGGGGGGGGGGGAACCTTGAAGGGTGTTCGTGTTATCTGTATATGTCTAATATTTTCGAAATTTCTGTGAGAGTTGAATATAATGTGGTTATACTGTTTGACTGATATCTTGCATTCCACCATAACTTTTTTTGGTGTTTTTCGTTTTTACTTCATACCAAGGAATGGACTGTGTTGCTCTCAGGTCTTTGCACGGGCCTATC
>JADBJO010004534.1:132369-144869 GCA_016801955.1 Conus betulinus
TCTGTTTTTTGGTTTTCTGTTCGTGAGGCGAACCATAAGTGGTCTGTTGTGGTCATGTGAATGTTTCCCAACACGGTGAGCCACACTGATAAACATCGGTTGAAAAGGCCTTGTCTGGATAAACTCGATGACTTTTCTTTTCTGTGTCTTCTGCTGTCTCTGTCACTGAATCTCCTCTTAAATTAATAATTTTTAAAATTGTCTTATCGGGTGTACTGCTCAAGTGAGATCCTGAGCTCCTTTTTTTGTCTCGATTCCTTTTGAAGACGACTCAGATCGTCAGACAAGTCGCCGCATTTACTTTCGAGACTGTCCACCTTTGTTCGTAAAAGTTCATTTTCTTTCTTCAATTCAAATATAACTGATAAAATTCTTTCAAGTCGTTGGCTGACTCTGTCCTGTTTTCTTCCCTCCCCTATGCCTCTCTCCATCCTGTTCAGTGTCGCTTTTAGTACACTACTTGCACTGTCTTTGTCCGGCAAGATTTCCGTCTCACCACCGTCGGTCGAATGGTTATTTTGCTCGTTACTTCTTGTAAAGTTGGCAAATCTTGGTTGGTGTTGCTCGGAAAGCCTTCTCTTTTTACTGAGTGACCTTTCTCTTCCGTTCAATTCAGCCTTCTTTTTTTAACGTCTTTCACCACAAGATGATCTTAGACCTACCTTTCTCTTCCTGTGTTTGAGACATTCTGCTCTAAAAAAGTGGGTCGAAATAATTACTATCACCTTGACAATCTGGACCACTGCTTGGTCTCTCTATTCTCTTCTTTGTCGTTGTGATGGTGGGCGTCTTTTTCGGCCCCATTCTGTATTTGAAAGGTGGGAGATATCCAACGGGAAAAAACAAGCGAAAACAATCGCTCTGTATGTCCGTAGTCCTGCAATCGAAATGTTGTTGTTTTTTTTAACTGAGAGGTGGATCACACAACCAATGACCAAAATTCCACCTAGAAACAGTTTCTAACTACTCACTGAAAATGTCGATGAGAAGAGGAAAATAAAAGGAAAAAAAAAAGAAAGATTGAAAACAACGTACTGCATACTTGTGGTATATAACGTTTTTATCCGCTGGCACAATTCAATCCAGGTATGTTCAGTCCAAAACCAGCTGCTAGCCCAGGCCTTGGTGGTCGAAGCGACCTGCTTGGCAGGTTTAATTGAGACATCCCACACTTGAAAAAAGACTTAAAACACCCCACACACTTGGAAAAAAGTTTTAATTCAGGCATCCTACATTTGAATAAAAGCTGTAGTCGAGACACCCCACACTTGAATGAAAGTTTCAATGGAGACACCCTACTCTTGAATGCAAGTTTTTAAGTGAGACATCCTACCCTTGAATAAAAGTTGTGATTGAGACACCCCGCACTTGAGTAAGTGTTGGAGTGCCTTCAGCTTCTAAGGGGAGCAACCCATTGAAACACCAACGGTTCCTTCCCCGCTTTAAAGAAAGGTCACAATTTAAACCCGTCTGGACTTGACAGCGCTGAAGGGAAATATTTAATACTGCTTCTTTCAGTACCCTTCTCAAGTTTGATGGATGGAGAAAAAGGTGACTATATCGATCTGAAGCTGTCGAAGCTTAAGTGCACGGCCATTTTCATCGATCTCAAATCAGCTTGACGAAGTAATTTGCAGTTATTTTCATATGGTGCTCGTTTATTCAAGAAACCTTTTTTTTTTGCTCATATTTGATAGTTGAACATTCCTGTTTAAGGCCTAGCTGGCATCTCACTGGAAAAGGAGTAGTCCAGTACTGGAACTGCAGTTTCAGTACAAAATGCTACGCCAGTACGGCACGTTACCCCGGCTGACGATTTGTACGGATGTTACGGTACAAAACGTAACCCGACACACTGTTTTTTTTTTCTGGCAGGTTACACGTTCGTGTCTGGTGCAGAAGAAATTGTCGCTATTTATGGATGTAGGTGTCGGATTGCGTCTGATTAGCCACTTTCTAATATGTGACCTACATGTACAGCAAGGGTGTTGTAAAAGATAAGTGTGCACAAATGAGAATTACTGGTGGATTTGGATTTATCATCTTGGCGAAAATGCCTGGTCCAAATTAAATGAAAAATAAGATAAGTATGAATAAAAGTATTGAAAAGGTTCACATACTCTCATACATACAAGCGCATCTAATGGACGGCTCGTCTCACCACATTACTAGAATACAGACACCTCCAACATAGACCAGCTAGTATACAGACACCTCCAAGCTAGTACAGACACCCTAACATAGGCCAGCTAGTATACAGACACCCCCAACATAGACCAGCTAGTATACAGACACCCAAGCATAGACCACCTAGTATACAGACACCCCCCAACATAGACCAGCTAGTATACAGACACCCCAGCGTAGGCCAGCTAGTATACAGACACCCCCAGCATAGACCAGCTAGTATACAGACAACCCCAATATAGGCCAGCTGGTATACAGACACACCCCCAATATAGACCAGCTAGTATACAGACACCCCCCAACATAGACCAGCTAGTATACAGACACCCCCAGCATAGACCAGCTAGTATACAGACACCCCCGACATAAACCAGCATCCCAGACATACAGACACCCCCATCATAGTTTAGCTAGTATACAGACAACCCCTGTCCAGACCCGCTAGTATACAGACACCCCAGCATAGAAAACCTAGTATACAGACAACCCCCAGCATACCAGCTAGTATACAGACACCCCAGCGTAAGGACAGCTAGTCTCAGACACCCCACTAGACCAGCTAGTATACAGACACCCCCAATATAGACCAGCTAGTATACAGACACCCCAACATAGACCAGCTAGTAAACAGACACCCCAGCATAGACCAGCTAGTATACAGAGACACCCCCACATAGACCAGCTGGTATACAGACACCCCCAGCATAGACCACCTAGTATACAGACACCCCCAGCGTAGACCAGCTAGTATACAGACACCCCCAGCGTAGACCAGCTAGTATACAGACACCCCCAGCGTAGACCAGCTATATACAGACACCCCCAGCGTAGACCAGCTAGTATACAGACACCCCAGCGTAGACCAGCTAGTATACAGACACCCCCAGCGTAGACCAGCTAGTATACAGACACCCCCAGCGTAGACCAGCTAGTATACAGACACCCCCAGCGTAGACCAGCTAGTATACAGACACCCCCCGTAGACCAGCTAGTATACAGACACCCCCAGCGTAGACCAGCTAGTATACAGACACCCCCAGCTTAGACCAGCTAGTATACAGACACCCCCAGCGTAGACCAGCTAGTATACAGACACCCCCAGCGTAGACCAGCTAGTATACAGACACCCCCAACATAGACCAGCTAGTATACAGACACCCCCAGCTTAGACCAGCTAGTATACAGACACCCCAGCGTAGACCAGCTAGTATACAGACACCCCCAGCGTAGACCAGCTAGTATACAGACACCCCCAGCGTAGACCAGCTAGTATACACAGACACCCCCCAGCGTAGACCAGCTAGTATACAGACACCCCCAGCGTAGACCAAAGGCAATGTGTTCCAGTCGCATCATCATCAGGATCATTGTCGTCGTCATCGTCGTCGTAGTCATTGTGATTCTCGTCGTCATCATTCAGGAAATTCTCTGTGTGTGTGTGTGTGTGTGTGTGTGTGTGTGTGTGTGTGTGTGTGTGTGTGTGTGTGCGTGCGTGCGTGCGTGCGTGTGTGTGCGTGCGTGCGTGCCCAATTTGATAAATGATTGCTCGTTCTTGGTTTCCATCGTCCTGAATGCTGTTATCTTCCCTGAAGAAGGCCCAAGAGGTCGAATCGCGGCGTGTTTTGTCGTGTAATTTGTTTGTCGCTTTCGTCTGGCGAATTGATTTTAATCTCTCTTTAAGATTCATTTCAGTTTCCACCTTTTGAAACGTTTGTAATGTATTAATGATATTTTAGTTCTGTTTGTATTTGTTCAGGAACTAACATTGGAAATAACGTAACTTTGGAAAGAACTTGTCACAACGAGAGCCTACCTCTCAGTAATAGTGCGTGTGTCTAGATGGCGTAGCGAATCATACACGTGTTTAAAAGGTAAGGATTATAACGTGATAGGTTAAAACTTCGACTGAAAAAAAGCACTATCCGATCATTAGAAGAAATTATGTCTTTCTGTAACGCAGCAGCGCTTTTTCTTCTCTTCATGTATGTAACTTTGCTCTTTGGAGTGACTACTCTATCCACGTTAGATAACAAGCGTTCTGTTGTACTGGACACCTTCGTATACCCCCAAATCTTAGAAAAAGTCAGTCACGTTGACTCATTATAGATCGATTTTCTGACAAGAAAAGGATGTATGAGTCATCACAATAAGTAACAACAGGTTATGGTAGAACGTTCCTTCGTGTGTAAACAACAACATCATGGCGTTTTGTTCCATACACGTTGTCTTTTGCTAATGAACGACATCATGACAGGTTACGACAATGAGAACATATTTGATGGCATATGAAGGGTTAAGAAAGATGGCTGCATCAGCTCACTATGTCATTGCCACGTCTTTGAGCGCTTGGCTGGGCCTGTTAGCGACAAAGGTACAGTTGGCTTGATGTTGTGAAAACACTTAGAGAGATTCTCGTATATGCTCAGATACCTCCCCTCCCCCCCCCCCCCCCCCTCCTCCTCTTGCCCTCACCTTCCCTTGCACAACCCCTCCTCCCCTTGGTATCTACATCCTTCTTCTCTTCTTCCCTTCACCCACCCCATCCCTCGCTCCTCCTTGTCCACACTCAATCAGAGACATACATTCACTGACTCGCTCACACAGAGAGGAGCACACACACACACACACACACACACACACACACACACACACACACACACACACACACACACACACACACGCCTGCACACTCATACACACACATACGCGCACACACACACACACACACACACACACACACACACACACACACACACACACACACACAACGTCTGTGTAATCCCATGAGCCGCGCGTCAGTCTTGCCAGCAATAGACATCGTCGCTGTGATTGATGGTGATGATGACGATTGCTGTGGTGATACAGGTGACAATCATGATGACGACAGAAGCGGCGGTCTTGGAGGCTTTCATGTCGGTAATGGTGGTGTGAAAGTGGGGTCGTGTATGTATGCGCATGATGAACCAGTGTGTGTGTGTGTGTGTGTGTGTGTGTGTGTGTGTGTGTGTGTGTGTGTGCGCGCGTGCGCGCGTGCGTGCGTGCGTGCACTTTGACTTTGAAGAAAATCCCCACAACACCCACCGATTCTAGACAAGTTGATGACATGAATTTCTTTGTATGCTAAGCGCTATCCTGGCAACCCTTCACGATGTTCCATTTTTTCTCTCAGTCTCGCGCTTTACTATCCTACTCCTCTGCTCCCCCTCCCCCTCCCCCTTCCCCGTACGCCTGACACCCCCAAACCAACTGCATCCCCCTCCTTTACCTTTGTACAACCCCCACAGCCCACCACTTACCCACTTACCTGCCCCCCCACCCCCCTTTTCACTTTCCATTGCCTCTGTCCTTGAATATTTCTCCACGCTAAACGAAGTCAGCAGTGCACTGGCCGTTTGTCTTCGTGCCAACAACTGAGGGCAGTGAAAGAGACTGGACTGGAGGAAGTCGTTTTTAACAGCGTTTGGCTTGCTGCGTGAACAGACTGGAATGCAGCTGGTAAAAAAACCCATGTGTCTTTGGGGTTCCGTTCATCACTACTTGGTCACTGGGTCGTGAGTTTGATTCTGCAAGATCCTTGACATCTCATGCAAAGACACCACATTACCAACTTGGAGGTCCAGACCAGAGGAAGGCAAGCCACTGGTCCGTACGAAGACCTGTTGTCCACAGTGAAAAGAAGGAAAATGAGATGGTATGGTCATGTATCAAGATCAACAGGACTTGCCAGAACCATTCTACAAGGAACAGCGCGGGAGGAGGCAGAAGGAGAGGAAGACAGAGAAAGAGATGGGAGGACAACATCAGTGCATGGACTGGCCTCACACTCAGCAACCGCCTAAAAGCGTCTGAGAACCGGAAGGAATGGAGGAAGCTGGTTGCAAAGTCTTCTGTGGCGCCCCAACGGTCTCCAAGACTCTGGGATAAGTGAAGGGGAAGGAGGGATGAAGTCTTCAGTCGTGATCAGGGTCAGGGTTGTAGACAGAATGGACGATAAGTTTCAGCCTTCCTTGGCAAGTATTCAGTCTTCACTTTACTGGATGTGGATGGTCGATGGATCTTGTGCGGAATCCTTATCGTATGAAGTACTGGTCTGACTCAAAGTAGCTGCCTGATTTTACAGTTCATCACGGTCATTGCAGGATGATCTTTGAATCTTCTGTTTGAAGCAATATTTTAATATTGATCGTGAAAATTATGCATCGTAGTCTGATCATGAGTTTCATTCTGTCTAACGGAGTGTTCAGTCTTGGTCACGATGGTAGGGGACTGGGGGGGGGGGGGGGGGGGTGTAGACCCTGGGGCCAATTCTTCTTGTTGTAGTGTTCAATTCTGTTCATCACAGTTTCGGATTACTGCTGAATGGTGAGTTTTACCCTGCCAGGTGAACTGAAGAAGCGTTCATGTCTCATAATGATGGATTTAGGTGGTTACCGGGTAATGAGTTTGATTCTGTTTAAGGTAGACTCCAATCCCTGGCCATCAGACTTGTGGACGATTGTTGGATCGTGAGTTTGCTTCTGCCAGATGTCGGGGCCAGTCTTAATGATGGTGGTTGTGGATGCTGAGGCACTGCCGGTGGAGGTGAATGTGCTGGTCACAGTGGGGATGAAGAGGGATGTTGTGATGGTCGTTGTAATGGACGTGTTGGAAGTGATGATTTCGGTACACATGGGGTGTGTGTGTGTGTCTGAGTGTGTGTGTGTGTGTTGTGTGTGTGTGTGTGTGTGTGTGTGTGTGTGTGTGTGTGTGTGTGTGTCTGAGTGTGTGTGTGTGTGTGTGTGTGTGTGTGTGTGTGTGTGTGTGTGTGTGTGTGTGTGTGTCTGAGTGTGTGCGTGTGTGTGCCTGAGTGTGTGTGTGTGTGTGTGTGTGTGTGTGTGTGTGTGTGTGTGTGTGTGTGTGTGTCTGAGTGTGTGTGTGTGTGTGTGAGCGCGCGCGCGTGTGAGAGAGAGAGAGAGAGAAGAGAGAGAGAGAGAGAGAGAGAGAGACTGACAGACAGACAGACAGAGAATTCATAGAGTCGAGGTCTGTGGCAGTGTCATGCTAGATACAGGAAGACCACTGAACAATAATGAGTGACAATAAAAAGCAAAGAAAAAGCCTATCACATAAAAGATATAACAATCGGAAAACTGCCCGCAGTCACATGAAGATGATTCTAAAAATGGTTTCAATATTTTTTTTTTTTTTTTTTTTTTTTTTTTTTTTTTGATGTTCCAGCACAAGGCTTAGACCAAAATATGATTTGCCCGCGACAGTTCCGTACACGTGAAGTCATCACTCGTTGCTTTTCATATTCCTCTCCCCCCCCACCTCCCCCCCCAGCCCTCCCCCCCCCCCCCCCCCCCACCCCCTCCCCCCTTTCCTGCTCTGACCTCGCCAACTCCCTCCATAACCAAAAGTTGTCACACAAACAACTTTTTTTCTCTCTCTCTCTCTCTCTCTCTTGGGTATCCCTTCGCACCTAATGAACGAAGTGACTCACTGCCAGTTTATCTTTGCGCCAACAAATTAGTCCAGTGAGAGTTGGCTGCGTGAACAGACTGTGATGCAGCTGGTACAGAAGCAGTGTATTTCCATGCCAGAGAGATTGACAGTGTGCTCCATGAGTTGGTATTGGTGGATAAGACGGAATGTTGATCTGCTGTGCTAGGGCCACACGCCTTTATTGAAAGCGTGAACCAAAGCAGGGTTGTTGTTGTTTTTTGTCATCCAGCCCCCAATCCCAACCCACCCTCCCTTTTTTATTTTTCCTTTTGCTTTCGTCGTCTTCTTTGTTTCTTTTTTTGTTTTCCTTTCTCTTTCTTTTCTTTTTTTATTGTTAACAGTGGGGCCTCTATTCTCCTGTTTTTTTCCCACTGTACTTTTTTTTTTTCTGAAACTGACCAATACTAATGATGCATTGTCTGTGTTTTTTAACAGATGGTCATTCACGTGCTGGTCTTAGTGTTTTTACAGCTTAACACAAAGCATCTCGGTTTATTCATGTACTAATGTGGTGACCAAAAGAGCAATGTGATCTACGTCAGCACTCTGAGGCTTAGCTCACTTAAAATACAACTAAAATGAAACACTTTTGTCCAGGACGGGGGGAAATCGTGATGGTGTTGCTTAAGTGCACTAAGCTGATGCATTATTAGTCAGGCTTAACACACCAAGGTTCTTTTTGCACTCATACACGCATATGCACACTCACGCACCCATCAAAACATTCACCTGAGAATGGGAATGGGATGTCACGCATTCGGTTCTCTCCTAACACGACTGAGAACAAGAAATACAATTTCTATGCTGCTTATAATCAAGCATGAAAATCCAGTTACACAAAATGGAATGATCAAACATGAAAAGATCAGTACTTCCTAATCCTGGGTTATAGTAAAATGGCTTCTTGCCGGCCAGGTTTCCACACAACACACAACCACACTTCCATGCCACACCACAGTTCTTGAACAAGTCTTTTCAAATCTTTAAAATGTCAGCGAACCGCCCAGCACGTGGACAAACGTGACAAGCCCTTGTCTTGTGATTCGTTTGGTCCACGTTTCTCAGGTTTCCTGCATCTCTTAAAGGTTTGTTTAGAAAACAGCCTCAGCTCGTTTGAGTTTTTAACTAAGTCTTTTACTTCAGCACTGGATGATGCCCCGCCCTTGGTCCTGGTGGTTCCAGGTTTCCTTCCCTCTCGCAAATCGGGAAGGTTCGAACTCTGATAGGAGGGTCCTTACTTGATGGTCCGAGGTCCCTGAGTGCCATCTGTCCCTCTCGCTACCAAGGTTCGTCCTCCTTATTACCTTAGGTGCCACAGTTCTGACCACTGTATCCTCCGTTAGGTTGAAAGCGGTAGGTGACTGCGTAATGTAATGGGTCTATTACCTATTCCTCTATCACGTACAACATTCCTTTCCTCTAAAGCGCTTAAGGCCTTTTGTGAGAGGTTTCAGTCCCTTGACAACTTTTTTTTTTACCACCTTGCAGAGAATACCCTCTAACCAATCATTTCACTTGTTAAAAAAAAAAAAAAAACAAATCACTGCTAATCAATGGATTTATAAACCGCCCTTTCATTTACGTCAGATTTCAGACTTTAAAATTTATATGTGAACCTTTCTTAGCACCGGATGATCTTCCCCTGTGAGGTCCCTATTTGTGTGTGTGTGTGTGTGTGTGTGTGTGTGTGTGTGTGTGTGTGTGTGTGTGTGTGTGGTGTGTGTGTGTGTGGTCATCTCCTCCTCTTTCCATCTATCCCTGATCCCTGTTACCTTAGGCTCACTGCGACACTGCGGTCCTGCCCTCTAGTTAGGAAGAAGTTTCTAAATTGATGTATATGTAGCAATATGCATCAATCTATTTAGCATGATTATTACTGCCGCTTTATTTATCATCCTATCACGTATCACCTATTTGATTATCATCTAGTCACCTATCACCTATCCCGGAGTCTTGGAGACCGTTGGGGCGCCACAGAAGACTTCGCAACCAGCTTCCTTGACTTCTTCTCCCATTTCTCAGACGCTCTTTGACAGTTGCTGAGTGTGAGGCCAGTCCATGCACTGATGTTGTCCTCCCCCTCTCTTTCTCTGTTCTTCCTCCCTTCTGCTTCCTTGCATTTGGCAAGTCCTGCTGATCTTGATACATGACCATGTCAATCCATTTTCCATCTTTTCACGTGAACAATCCTTTTGCTACGATCATAGAACTCTTTGGTCTGCCCTTTTTCTTTTTTTTTTTTTTTTTTACTCAGTGCATAGTGATAGACAAATAGGCCACATCCAATGGGGAAAAGGTGACTGAAATTCTGTGACCTTTTGTGCCCTGTCTGTTCCTCCTTTCACGAGTGATGTTATATATAATGCCAACCCAGTAAAGAAAAAAATGTCTTCCAATTGTCACAGTTGTACCGAAGTAGTAGTGCAAAATGCTACGCCAGTATAGGATGTTACCCCGGCTGACAATTTGTGCAACCATTCATTTCGTCTGCTCAGAGGCCTTCCGTCCGCTGGATCGGACTCATCAGGGGAGGCACGGCTGATTGTGTCTGTGCTCCCCTGGCATCAAATGGAGACATACCACAGTCCATAATGCTATGCTATTCTGCGGTATTTTCACCATCAAGGATTCAAAAATAGAATGCAACAGCACCCCAAAGCAGCCATCACCAATACAAATATCACCCATTTTCCAAGGTGATATTTTGTACCGCAATATTCGAACAGTTGAATGTCACCGAATCGACATTCTGTATGAGAGTGACATTTTGCACCGCAACGTCAAGACATTTCTTATTTGACTGTAGCGACAGTTTGTGCCGTGACAAAGAGACAACTTCAGTTTCCCACTGTTACGAACATCAATGTCCGTTTGGGAGTACGTGTCAAAGTCTTGAGCGTGTTTTGAGATTTACAGGGACTGCCGTTGGAACGCGTGGTGCCAGTTCTCTCAACAGCAGCTGCTGATATCGTCTTTGCCCCAGACAAGGCACCTATCAATAGTTTCAAAGGGAGATGACTGTAGGCAGAAACTGAACGCCCATGTTGCGCCGAATTTGAGAAGATAAGTGAAAGCTCGTTCTTCGTTTTCATTGTCCCGAGTGTTGTTTATCTTGTCTGGAGAAGAGTTAGGAGGTCTTCTTCTTCTTCTGCGCACGCAGGCTGATACTCCTGCGGACTCTCCCTGTATAGACAAGCAAGTATCAATCCCATCTGCCCAACAAAGTGACTGGAGTTTTGTGCGTATGACCGTTTTTTTTTATCCTGCCAATAAGGAAACCATACTCCATCTTCGGGGAATTTGCATGCTATGTGCAATGTGTCATCCATACCAACGGCCAAACTGGCCTTCTCTTCCTAAAGTTGGTGATGGGATTTTACGTGTGTGCAAGATGTTTGTTTCACACACGGAACCTCGGTTTATAGTCTCTCATCCGAAGGACTGTATGGGGAAATGGAGTCAGAACCAATGTTAACTCCGGGGGGAAAATTCCTCTGTACCGAAACGGCCCGTCGGAGATTGGAACCCCCAACAACCTTTGGATTACGAGTCCGGCGGCGTCTACCAACTGAGCTATACCGGCCCTCTAGTTAGGAGGTCGAAACGCGATGCGTTTTCTCCTGTAATTTGTTTACCCCCTTCGCCTGGCAGATTAATTATATAATGTTTCTTTTAAAAGAAAATCGTTCATCAATTGCTAGGTACAAGTATGGTGTTCTGAGCTTTTTCAAGCAGGTAGTAGTAACGCCTCTTAAAGAGCAAAAAAAAAAAAATGTAATAACAAACAAAAGAAGTAATCAATATATAAAGATTTTACAGGCACCGAACACCCTCTCATTAGGCAAACAACACATAAAAAGAGAGAGGGGTGATTGCTACAGCACTTTTCTTTCTTTTTCCATGCCCGTTCATTTGCCCTAATGAGCGATGCTGTCAGGGTGATTTTGTTTCCCTCCTTGTGCCGACAAATTAGTGCAGTCACAGACGAGAGTTGGAGTCAGATGATTGGGGGAATGTGTCCCCAGCGACGATAATGAACTGACAGAGGGGCAGTTGTCAGGACCCAGCATGTTCACTGTGCTGCTTGTTGGACTGGTTGGGATCCTGAGTTTGAATCCGCTTTCCAGCAGTGAGAACAGACATTATTGTGTGCACCATTCAGATGATGTGACAAGTGAATGGGACTGGTGAAAGATTGATGGTGGTAGAAAATTCAATTTTTTTTTTTCTGACTTCTACTCCTTCATGTGCGCGTGGTGTGTGTGTGTGTGTGTGTGTGTGTGTGTGTGTGTGTGTGTGTGTGTGTGTGTGTGTGTGTGTGTGTGTGTGTGTGTGTGTGTGTGTGTGTGTGTGGCATGATTCTGTGTGTGTGTGTTTGTGTGTGTTGTGTGTGTGTGTGTGTGTGATTCGTGTGTGTTCGTGTGTGTGTGTGTGTGTGTGTGTGTGTGTGTGTGTGTGTGTGTGTGTGTGTGTGTTCGAGAGTATATGTTCGTGTGTTTTATAGTTCAGTCCCTGCTGTGCTCTTTGACCTTCCCATGTCACGCATGGGAACCCCACATGGCAAACAAATCACATATGAAGATGAAATAATATAAACAGTCCTCAAAATGAAATTCATCACATTCTGAACAGTTCCTGGTGTCACAGGAAAATGAGTTGGGACAGTCTCAGCACAGGTCTGACACAAAATCATGTTTTGCCCTGAACAGTTCAGAACTAAGTCTGGGTCCTCACGTCTCCCCCCCCCCCCCCCCCCCCCCATTCTCCACACGTGAAAGTTCCACTGCATCCTCACACCCCTTCCATTCTCCCTGCATCTCTCCACCACC
>JADBJO010004534.1:149869-172369 GCA_016801955.1 Conus betulinus
GCTGTTGACAGCTGTTTAGTCAGGGGGCGATATCACGTCTGTATTTCCTGTTAAGAGAACTAACCACACCTTCCAATGGCAGTCCCTGTGAATCTTATAATGTTGAAGACCTTGACACAAATTTCCCACTGCTACTGATGTGGGGAAACCAGTTGTGATGCATAATGTCACTCCAGTAGAAGACACCTTGTGCTGACGTTGCTGTACAAAATGTCACTCTGGTGGAAAATGTCCATCCGGGTGACATTCATCTGTATAAACGTTTTAGTACAAAATGTCACTCTGGTAGAGAATGTCCATCTGGGCGACATTCATCTGTATCAACGTTGTGGTGCAAAATGTCACCTACGTAAATGGGTGAAATGTTATACCGGTAAGTGACATACCTATGTTTGCTGAGGAACAAGATGTCGCTGTAAGTGACCTTACAGGTTTGTGTGGGGTCTGATCCATCATGGTATTTGTGACAGACTGTACACTGTGACGGACTAAGGTCACAATGATCAGCGATCTGCATCTTACCGATCAAAACGGTGTTAGCTTGGACGATGGTGATGGTGGTGGTGGTGGTGATGGTGGTTTTGGCGGTGGTGCCTTCTGATGTGTTGGCAGTGATGGTGGTGATGGTGGTTGTGGTGGTGATGCTTTCTGATATTGGTGGTGATGGTGGTGATGGTGGTGGTGGTGGTGCCATCTGATTTTGGTGGTGGTGGTGGTGGGTGGTGCTTTTTGATGGTGGTGGTGATGGTGGTGGTGGTGGGTGGTGGTGCTTTCTGATGTTGGTGGTGATGGTGGTGGTGCTTTTTGATGGTGGTGGTGATGGTGGTTGTGGTGGTGGTAGTGGTGCTTTTTGAGGGTGGTGGTGATGGTGGTGGTGATGGTGGTGGTGATGGTGGTGGTGGTGGTGGTGGTGGTGGTAGGTGGTGCTTTTTGATGTTGGTGGTGATGGTGGTGGTGGGTGGTGGTGGTGTTTTTTGAGGGTGGTGGTGATGGTGGTGGTGATGGTGGTGGTGATGGTGGTAGTGGTGGTGGTGGTGGTGATGGTGGCCTTCTGTTTTTTGATGTGGTGGTGATGGTGGTGGTGCTTTCTGATTTTTGGTGGTGTGTGGTGGTGGTGGTGGTGGTGGTGGTGGTGGTGTGATGAAAGAAAATAAGCCCAGTGTTTGACATTTGTGAGGTTTATGCACTAATACTATTGCAAGAGCGACAACTTCCTCAAGTGACGACGACGATGACATCGATGACGACGACGTAGACGACGACAATGCCGATGATGATGTCACTGAATGGCATGACAGTTGGGTCTATGTTTGAGGATCTGTGTTCTTGCTACATGTGTCGAAAGAGCAGCTCGATAGACATGGCTGTATCAGTATACGTCAACCTTTCAATAGTTTCGCCTTTTATTTTTGTTTTACCCCATGTCGACAGTTTTTCTTCCTGTACATAATGAATCCAAATCCGCTACTGATTATGAGTACAGCACACTCATCTTCTCTACTCCGTTGTGTACACACAGGTCACACATTAAGACTGATCAGGCAGACACCCCACTGATCAGGCAGACTCCCCCCCCCCCTAAACACACACACACACACACACACACACACACACACACACACACACACACACACACACACACACACACACACACACACAAAAGCATGATAACAGGATAACAATTTTATTTGTCCCAGAAGATGGAAAATTCATTTTCAACAGCACAGCAACCGTATACCAGGACAACACACACACACACACACACACACACACACACACACACACACACACACACACACACACACACACACACACCACACACACACACACACACACACACACACACACACACACACACACACACACACACACACACACACACACACACACACACACACTCACACACACACACACACACACACACACACACACACACACACACACACACACACACACACACACACACACACACACACACACACACACACACACTGCCTGTGTAAGAATCCATAGTAAATCAATCCCATCGGTAAAATATCTTCATGTACAAGCACAAACACTCTTCCCACACACACCCTCCCACCCCCCATCCCCACCCCCATCCCACCCACACACACACATGTATCACACACACGTACAAACACATGTGCGTGCGCAGCTACAGCAAACAAGCAAACAAAAAACATTCATTGATAAATAGCGACGATTTTTTTCAAGATAAAATATAAATATGTAATTTGCCGGGTACAAGGTGTTCTCTAGTGTGCGTACCACAAAGTGTGTAGACATCTTCTCGCAAGGTTCATGCTAATTTTCACGGCAACGTTGGTACAGAATGTCACCGGGCGACGTTTTGAGGTGGGGTGACCTTCCTACCTGAACCTCATTGGTCAAAACAGAGGCAAGGCACATCATTTCTGTCACCGTTTTCCTTAATTTATGAGAATCTATGAGGAACACTATGCACCGAGAAAAAAAAAGACAAAAATGAAAAGAAAAGAAAGATAAGAGTAATAATGAAGTAACTAAACGAATGTTTACATCTATCTATCTATCTATCTATCTATCTATCTATCTATCTATCTATCTATCTATCTATCTATCTATCTATTTATCATATCTATCTATCTATCTGTGTGCTTGTCTGTCTGTCTGTCTGTCTGTCTGTCTCTGTCTGTCTGTTATTCTTTCTCTGTCTATCTGTCTGCCGGTAATCTATCTATGGTAATGCAATGACGATAGTCATGGCGTCAGTGTTGGTGGTGATGGTGCTTTTCAGAGGGATGGTGATGGTGTTGTGCTAATACCGATGTTGTAGATATGGGGTGTGTGTGTGTGTGTGTGTGTGTGTGTGTGTGTGTGTGTGTGTGTGTGTGTGTGTGTGTGTGTGTGTGTGTGTGTGTGTGTGTGTGTGTGTGTGTGTGTGTGTGTGTGTGTGTGTGTGTGTGTGTGTGTGTGTGTGTGTGTCTGTGTGTCTGTGTGTCTGTGTCTGTGTGTCTGTGTCTATGTGTCTGTGTGTGTGTGTGAGCCTGCCTAACTTCCTGCGTGTACGCGTGTGTGCATATGTGTGTACGAGTGTGTGTGTGTGTGTGTGTGTGTGTGTGTGTGTGTGTGTGTGTGTGTGTGTGTGTGTGTGTGTGTGTGTGTGTGTGTGTGTGTGTGTGTGTGTGTGTGTGTGTGTGTGTGTGTGTGTGTGTGTGTGTGTGTGTGTGCGAAAACGTGATGTGTGTTTTTTTTATGTATGTATTGTAAGCTTACATACGGGGGTTACTTTGAAAAAATAAGAATGTATGGTGAACCTGGATCTGAAAAAAAATAGTTGATTTGAGACACACGCGTGACCAGAAATTCTCACAGTTTCCAGTACTATCAAGTTGACCTTTCCTAACGAAGGTCAGTGGTTGTATTCATTGGCTCTTTGTCTCCTTCCTCCCTGCTTCCCCCATCTCTGCCTCCACCCGGCCTCCCATTGACCTCTCTTCTTCTTCTTCACCACCTCCTTCATTCTCTCAGCCTTCCGCACTCTCAGTTAGTGTTCATGCTAATAAATCAATCAGACAGAGGCCAGGTTGGAAGAAGATCCTAAAACAACATTCGGCTGGTGGCGTGAACTCATCTCAATGTAGCTGGTAAAACCCAATGTATTTACTGCGTCCATTTTCATCACTATTTTGTTATTGGATCAGTAGTTTGAATCTGCTCGATGGAGTACGCTGTCTTGGGTACGGGGCCTGTTGTCTTGGTTACGGGGGTTTTGTCTTGGTTATGGGGGTTTTGTCTTGGTTACGGGGGTTTTGTCTTGGTCGTGTGGCTGTCGATGATTGTTGATTCTTGAGTTTAATCTTGCTTAAGCCCTGTTCAAAACTGGTCATGATAACTGCAGATGATCACAGACAAATTCGATCATGGATGTCGCCGATTTTTGTCGGATCGTCAGTTCGACTCCGCTCTGATGCAGTGTTTTGTGAATGTTTGAAGATTGAGTTTGATTCTTATTGATGTACTTTCAGTCCTGGTCATGGTGGGTCTGGATGCTTCCTGGGATGTGAGTTTAAGTCTGCCTGATGACGTGAAGAGGTGTCCAAGCTTTGTAATGTTCGTAGAGGATGGTTCTTGGGTCTTGGGTATGATTCTGCCTGATGCAGTGTCCCTCCTGTCAGGGGGTTGTGGGATGCTGTTGGATCGTGAGTTCGATTCCGCCTGATGTCGAGTTGGTTTTGGTCAGGATGGTCGTGGATGCTGAATGGACGATGGTCGTTGTGGCAGTCTTGGTCATGATGAGGATGAGGATTGTTGTGATAATGGTAGTGGTGGAGGTGGGTGAAAGTGACGGTGGCAGTGTGGTTTGTTGTGGTGTGGTGCTATAATGATGATCTGACAGAGGGGCAGTTGTCAGGAGCCAGCATGTCCATTGTGCTGCTTGTTAGTCTGATTGGGGTCCTGAGTTTGAATCCGCTTCTTGACAGTGAGAGCTGAGATTGTTCTGTCTGCCTGTCAGAAGGCGTTACAATTTGTGGTATTTGGGGGAAAAATTGGCGGTAGATAACTCCAAACCAGTTCCTGCTTGACTTCTACCCCTTGAAGATCACTGATAATGCAACGAAACGATGATGATTACGAGGCATAGGCGTGTGGTAAAAAGTGGTGTGACGACGACGTGTGACGAAATGCGTGCACATACGTGTGTAGCGGCAGTAGTATTATCAATGACAGTGGCAACGAATAGAGTAGAACAGAATAGAATATAGCATTCCCTTTTTCGTGAAACGCTATGGTCTTTTACAGGCTGGACAATGCTTTTGTCATGTACGACCTTCTCTCGCCATTTTTTTTTTTTTTATTCACCCATTAGAAAAAAAAAATCTAAATTATAATTCACTGGCAAAATAGTCAGGTCTCCTCGAGAAGATTTCAATTTTCCGGCTGGTGAAGTTTCCCATTAGAAAATCGGCGGCAAGACTCTCTAGTTCTAATTCTCTCAAGCATAGCTGGCACCCGAAATTAACAAGAAACGATCAGTTTCAGATAGTCACGAGGCAACTCGCGAGGAGAGGACACCGCACTCCTGCCAACGAAAACCCCCACACCTGCTGTGGAAGATCCATGTGGATCGCACAGTGTGCTGTTGTTTGTTTTGTTTGCAATACAGGTGTGTGGCTGAATGCATACCAATTTACTTACATTCAACCTACTCTGGTTGGCTAATTAATGTGCTCTTGCGAAGTTTCTATATTATTACATTTGCTTCCATAAGTTTTTTTTTTTTTCCCTACTCTCTCTCCGTCTTATATTATTTCTTTCTTTCCTTCTTTTTCTCTCCATCTTGCTGTCTGTCTTTCTTTCATCCTCTTTTCCTTCTCTCTTTCCGTCTTTCCTTCTGTCTGTCCCTTCTTCCTTCCGTTCTCTTTTGTCGCATACACAGAGTGACTGTGTCACTGCACACCAAACAATAGAACGTGAATGAATCCTGATGCTGTGTATTGAGCGTCAAAACACTGAAAGTCCGCATGGGAATGTCCATTAGTGATAATAGAACATGCTCGGTGCGCTGCCGCGAGAGTTATTGGTTACTTCTTGGAGGATATCAAAAGGTGGGGAAGAGGTTAGGAAGGAGACAGGAGGCACACCTAAAAAAAAACAACAAACAACAAAACAACAAAAACGAAAAAAATTAAAAAATTAACAGAGTTTCTTTTGATGTGGGAAAAAATGGGCGCCCGGTCCGAAGGACAAATTAAAAAAACAAAAAAAAAAAAAACATACAGGTGGGTGTATGTAATATCATGGCAATTAAGCCGCACCGCGCGCTCACCTGCGGGGTTCGTGACTCTCTCCTACCCCTCCTCTCCTCTCTGTCCCCCTCCCCCCCCCCCGGTCCCCACCCTCCCCCCCCACCCCCCCCCCCCCCCCCCCCCCCCCCCCCCCCCCCCCCCCACCCCCCCCCCCCCCCCCCCCCCCCCCCCCCCCCACCCCCCCGCCCCCCCCCCCCTTCCCCCTCGGTCAATGGAGCAAAGCATACCTTACTGTCGTGCTTATCTTCGTACACCACAAATAATTAGTCCCCTACCGGAGACATAAGGTCCCACCCCCCCCCAAAGCGTCAATACCCCACCAACCCCCCCCCCCCACGACACCCCCCCCACATTTTTATTCCCTTGGGGTGGGATGGGCTTATCTTAGGAAGGGTTATGTTAGTGTGTGTTAAAAGGTCAAATCAAAGTGTGTGTGCTGTGCCTTGTGTGGTGGGTGTATGGGTGTGTGTGTGTGTGTCGTGTGTGCCCTGTGTGTGTGTGTGTGTGTGTTTGTGTGGTGTTTGTGTGTGTGTGTTGGTTTGAATTGCATTCGGCACTGCTACATCTAGCACAGCCCCCCCACCCTTCGAGTCACCTCGGTTTTGTTTTTCTTTTTCTACATTTTATAATATGTGTGCTCATTTGTTTCTTTTCTTCATATGAATGAAAAGTTCAAACGTTATTGCGAACAAAAACTCTTCATAGACCAACCAATTTTCAGTCTTTTACTGTGTTATACAAATAACATTTTTCAACAAAATATTCTGCAGGTTCCCGGTAAGGGCACTGTGATTTCAGTTTTTAACTGCATTCTCTGCAATTATTGCTTCAAAAAAAAACCTTTTTTTTTTTTTTTTTTTTTTTTTTTTTCATCGCATTTACTGTACCGAAGGCGAACCGACAGGATTGTCAGAAGTATTACTCGAGCTCACTCCACCAACTAAGCTTTTAAAAACAATAGTTTTATTAAGAATTTTGACCTTCCCGTCACGTTTTACGATAAGGGCTTCATGCTTGGAATTACCTTTGAGTACTGCACTTTGATCTTACCCCGGATAAAGTCCGAAGCTCATTTACCTTTGTCACCTCTAAAGACAGCAGCAAGATCAGGGTGTGATGATGGAGTACGACATGTCTCTCAATGACAAGGTACGTAGAGTATCTACCGTTTCCATACATGCTCTCAGGTGTCACCGAATATTTCAGTTTTTTTCCATCAAGGATTTCCCGGCCGTCATCTGATGCTGTGACCTACCGTCCATCATTACGTACTTCCATCACACACCACCGCCTCACAGTTTGAAACCACAACGAGCCATGCATTTGAAGCAGGATGTAAACATCGATTATTATACACAATCCAAGCACTTGCCAGACAATTTGAGAAGAGAGTTGGTTCTATCGTGGTATTTCTTCTTACCCCCCTTCACCCCCCCTCCGACTAACGCCGGGCCCTTCTTTCCTGTTGTCTCCTTGTCACCCCCCTACCGCATCTCTTCCTTCCAGACCACCAAACGCGCTCTTCTGCCGTCAGACACCTCTGAGTGCCTACCTACAAGGGTTCTGGTTTATTTGTTGGTTTCGTTTTCTTCTTTTAAACACCATACAGGGACAGCCCCTGCTTTCTTTTTGGGGTCCGATTATGTCGTTAACAAGCATGAATGGTGCTGATTAGTTACTCCTTGTCTCTCGTCGTCTAAGATTCCCGACGGGGCAGGAAGGAGTTACGCGGACCCTTTTCCGTTAAATACTGGCGCCTTATCGTATTTCCATTGCATCAATCCCCGTGTCTCAAATCCGAGAAGAGTTTGGGAATTAGGAGGTTGGACATTTTTAAGGGGGAACGGAGGGGGGCTAGAGGGGACCCAGGAGCACACCGGGGACGGAATTTAGGCATCAGAAATCATACGATTGACCAGCTTAAAAGACAGGCAGAAAACTCATTAGCACACATTGTACGTCAACTTATCTAAGACATAACACCAGAGCAAAATAACCAAAGTGTTTCAAAACTCAATAGGGAAGTGAAACTTCTGAAACTGGGTTTTGAAAAGAAGGAAGGAGTGCCTTCGACTGAGGCCTGATGAGTGGGCAGGGAGGCGAGGGGGGGGCAACGTTTTTCCCCCGGGGGGGGGGGGCCCTCGGGTCAGAAGAAGATGGCAATCCCTTTTCATCTCTTTTTCCCAAGCTCCTTGCGTTTTAATTAATGGGTAGACCTTTTTGCCTGCTTCTGCCGGGCTAATCCTTATTAGCTGACAAAGTACGAACGGACCACAACAAAAGTTACAACACAATAGTTCCCCCCCACCCAACAAACAGTTCCAACAGACAGTCTACCAACAAACCAGATTAACACCCCAACCGCCGGCGAATAATGCCTATCCACCCAGGCAGCTCACAACAAAAAGACCAACTAACAGATCAACAAACAGACCAAACATTACCCCCCTACCAGCAGACGACCTTACCAAAAGAAGACCAGCAAACTACCAAGCCCGACCAACAGACAAGATCCAACAAACAGACCAACCACACAGACGACCAACAGGACAGACAAACAGATCAGAACAGAGCAATACAGGGACCAACATAAAAAAGGAACAACAAACAGGTACCAAAAAGACAGCCCAGCAACAAACAGACCAAAAAAAAAAGAACAACACAGACAGAGCACACCAACAGACCCATACAGACAGACCAATGGAAGACAACAACAGACCAAACATAAAAGAACCATACAATTATTTTTACCTTTCCATGTCACCTCCAATAAAGACACGCACTGTAGACCCCCGATTTTGCAAATCCCCTATTAACTTCCTTCTACCTGTACCGGTCGCCAAAAAAGCAACTGCAAAATATAGTTTGAGATCCGCCACCGAACGAGACCACTTATCACCAAATTTCCATAACCCATTTCCCATTTATTCACAGCTTTTCTATTCCTACACCCTTATTTTTTAGTTCCCTCTCCTCTCCTTTCCCCCAGACATCATCCTCTTTTCCCTTTTTCTTTTCCACTTGCGCGGCGGACTTTGCCCCCACCCCTTTTTTCGCGTTGTGGATTTCCCCCTTTTTTTTCCCTTTTCCTCCCCCCACCCCCTTTCCCGGTCACTTTCCTTCATTATTACTTACCGCCGCGGCGGGGGGACCCCCCCCCCCCTATTTCCTTTTTCTTTTCTCTTCCTTCCCCACTTTACCCACGTCCCCCCCCCCCCCATCATCTTTTTTTCCCTTTATTTAAGTTTTGCATTTCCCAACCGACGATTGCATTTCCGGACAAACAACCCCCCCCCCAACACCCCCCCCACATCCCACCCCCCCACCCTAACCTCCCCTACCCCACTCCAAAAGACCCAATGCATAGACTGAGAACCCTATGTGTGAATCGCTAAATTTTTTTCAGACAGGAGAAGACCCACCAGCCAAAGCAAAACGAAAGAGAATCCTTTTTTTACCAGGAATTAACTGCCCACCTCAACGAAAAAGGAACTACCATCATACCTAAAGAACAGGGGACTCTTTTTTTTGTCGAAAGGATTACCGCGCCGCACGGCACACAAAGAATAACAGGAACAGTCACGAAGTGAGCCTATTTAAAATTAGCACGAAAGAAAAGTTTTAGATATACCCGTTACATTTCCCGGCATGCGCACCTAGTTCACCGCAACAGGTTTATTCCACGACCATAAACTTTAGCACTAGAATGTAAAGAAATTTTTTTTCTGCCCCCCTTCCCAGGACCCAAGCATCCATTCACCCCCTTTTTTTTTTCCTTCAATTTTTTCGCACCACGCCCCTCCATTTCCTTGATTATTTTCCGTGTTTTTTTCTTACGTTACCATTTCCCCCCCCGACTCATTTTTATTACCCCAGTTTACCCACTTTCTTCCCTCTTGTCTTCTTTCCCGGTTCCCCCCCACCCTTTCCGTACCCGACCCCAACTTGATTTTAATTTTTTACATTACCCTTTTCTTTATTTTCCCTTTCTTCAGATTTTAGTTTCGGTCTTTTACAGATTTTCAAGCCAAATTTTGACCCCAATTTATGTTACCCTAAGATCCCCAACCTCATTTTAGCTCCGAGACAAACAAACTACTAAAATCACCCCCTGATATCCCCCCCCGTTACCTCATAAAGAAACCCATAACTTTCCAAGCAGGCGAAACCCCCAACGCCAAAAAGGGTGTTTTTTGGTGACATAAACTACCCCATAAGAAAGCCCAGGAATTCCCTTTACACACCGGGCAATTAGAATTATTATTAAATTTTTGGAGTTTTACCACGCAACCTCTTGGATAAATTTTTTTTTTTTTAATTTTCCCACCCCCTTTCCCCCACCCTTTCAGGGGGACACAGAAAGCATAAAAATATTAACGCGAAAAAGAAACAACCATCGAAATGATTAACCCCCCAGAACAAGAAAGGACGACAAAGACCGAATAAAGATAAAAGAAAGAAGTAATTGCAAGAAAGGAAGGGAAGGAGAATACAAAAAAAACGTGTCAGAACAAAATAAACACAAAACAGAAAAAAAAACATTCATAATTAAAAATAATAATATTTTAACCCACCACATACTTTTATAAAATTCTTCCCTCAAAAATTTTTTCAAAATCATTATTTACCCCACAATACCCCCAAACAAAAAAAAAATAAAAACATAATACATTTTTAAAAAATAAATTCTCCCCCCCCCTTAAACCTCAAATTTCAATAAACAAACAAAAAAAAGTGAAAAAACCACCCCCCCACCCACCACAATTTTACAAACACGAAAGTTCGACGGAACCCGAACCCAGGGGTTACACGGTATTCCCCCCCCCCTATCAGCAACCAAAGGAAAAAGAAAGAACAAGAAAAAAGGAACCATAAGAAGAAAAGGACTAGGCAATTTATAACAAAGACAAGCGACTAAGAAACGCAAAGCACCAAAGAACCCACTAAAAGAGAAACCACCAAAGTACCCACGCCGGGGCGCTCTTGTCCGTTCCAGTGACTTACGTGCCCCCCCCCTGCTGTGTGTGTGCGCTTTTTTGTGTGTCCCCGTGTGTCGTGTTGCTGTGAGTGTGTGGGGAGGGTGTGTGTGTGTGTTTCTTTGCTTTGTGTGGGCGACCGTGTGTAGTGTGTGCTGCGTGTGTGTTGGGTTTCGTGTCACCGTGAGCTTGCAGCAGGCGCGACGACGCACCCGCCGCGTGTGTGTTTCATTTCCACGTACAAAGATTTCCAGGCCCGGGCTAGAATATCCTAATTTCCAGAACCTCATCTAACCGCCCCACCCCATGTTGCTTTACGAAGACTTTTACAACATCCCTTTCCGAACGTCTTTTTGTCATACGCCTGATCTAAAAACACGATTGCCCACGATTATCTACAGCAATGACCGCAAGTAGTCTGGACAGACCTCGGACAGGAAGTGTGAGTGCCTGCATAAACACTCGAAACTTTTTCTTTTTTTTTTTTTTCCCTTTTTCCACTGCGGGGAAAGGGCATCAAAATGGTCATCATATATTACAAGCTCTCAACAACCAATCAATTCCTTTTTTTGACACTCCATATAACATATTTTCGTACCGCCCATAAAATTATCTTTGTAATGTTAATTGGAAGATGTATGGTTTTGTCTTTTTTCTCCCTTTTTGGCTTTTTGGTTCAGCAGCCCTATTTCTGTACCTAGTTATTTACTTAATTTCCCTTCCTCTCGATTATAAGCCCCCTCTGATTCATTCTCTCCCATCTTCCGCTCCACCTTTTCCCCTCCCCCTCTTCCCCATTTTCGTCTGTCTTTAAATACAATTACCACACTTCGACCTCGTCGGAATTGTTCACAGAGCTCTGTGGAATTTCCGCCTTCTCCCTGTTCGCTTTTTCGTGGTCGGCCTGGTGGTGGGGCGGGGCGGGCTTTTTTCTTTTCTGTTTGTTGGTGGGTTTTTAGGTGTTTGACCGTCAAGTGTTTGTTTTGGATCTGTAGCACACTAGTTGCCTTGGCTCAGATTGATTTTTGATACGTGGAGGAAGTGACCATGGTCGTTGATTGGAATTGTTGGGTCATTACTCCTAACATCCTTTTGACAAATATCTTAGAACGCTACATCACGAACGACCCCCCTTCCGCGTACATCCTCTGCTGACGTAAACAGTCTTCTCACTGAACAAAACAGACTCCCTTTTTGATTCCCCCTCTCTATGCTTCCCCCCGCCTTCCCCCCTGTCTGCACCTGACGTTTCCTCCTTTCCCTTTCAAAGAAGAGGAAAATAATGACGACGAGAAGTGAGAGCACACTAACACACACACACACACACACACACACACACCACACACACACACACACACACACACACACACACACACACACAGAGTCAGAGAGACGGTGATGTGGGAAGGGAGTGAGAGAGTGAGGACGGGAAGGGGGGGGGGTTGAAGTGGCAGATTTTTAGGGAATAAAGATGTTTAAACGAACTGAGCCTCATTTAAATGTAGAAATACCTACGCAGAAATTTTCACTAAACAGTGATAGATGTTGTTGGAAAGTGAATCAGAAAAACGTTCACTAAACAGTGATAGATGTCGTGGGAAAGTGAATATTTTTTTTTTCTTTTTCTTTTTTTCTGACTATAATGTGAATGATGACGTTTTGTATGACCTATGCAAATAAATGATTATTTCTTTGGCATATGTGATCCGATTGGCAAAGAGGTATGTGTGTGTGTGTGTGGGGGGGGGGGGGGGGGGGGGGCGGTCTATATGAGGCTCAGCCATCGCTTCTGTATCCATAGACCTGAACTCCGATTTTCCTAAAGCAATGCCGGCGTGCATCACAATAGCAACTCAGATGTTGTTAGTCCATTTCTCGCCTTGAATGATGAAGACGGTGTCATGAAGATATAGAACAAAAAACAAAGGAAGTGAAAAAAGAAAGACAGAGAAAGAATGAGTTAGAAAGAAAGAGACAAAGACAAATAGATCAAGAAAGAAAGAAAGAAGAAAGAAAAAGGAAGGAAGGAAGGAAGAAAGAAGAAAAAAAAAGCAATACGTACAACGACAGCAAAATTGAGGATAACGTCAATGACAACATCAGCTGTAACGACTATGACATCAGAGACGTGAGAGCACTTCATACAGTCCTTGGAATGAGACTATAAACCGAGGTTCCGTGTGTGAACGCACGCACAACATCTTGCGCACACGTAAAATCCCATCACCAACTTTCGGAAGAGAAGACCAGTTTGGCCGTTGGTATGGATGACACGTTACACATAGCATGCACCCTGCGTGAGAAATGGAAAGAATGAAGGAAGTAAGGAAACTGAGTGAACGATATTGAACGATACTGACTGGATGACACGGGAAACGACTGAATGAAGCGCCAGCTGGCAGCTCTTCAGTCGGCACTACCCAGGTAGGCAGTCCGTTGTGTAAACGAGTGTTGATTGTAAAGCGCTTAGAGAGCTTGGTCTCAAGCCGAGAATAGGCGTTATATAAGTATTCATTATTATTATTATTGTTATTATTATTACTATTATTATCAGCAACGATAAAAAAAAACATTGTTATCAGTATCATTATAAAGATCACGATAGCGACGACAACGAGGAGGACTGTGGTCATATGGCCAGCAAACAGAGTTATCAAAGGTTTTTGAACAAACAACTCCACGACTCTTTACGCAAGCGATTACGCAAGGGTATGTGTGTATTGTAAAAGCGAAATAAGATCGACAACAACGAAACACACACACAGAGGCAGGTCTACATGATTAATAACGGGTGGAACGAGGAGTCTAACACGTGGTATATATTGCATCACACAGTGCAGCTGTGACGTCATTACATTTACCCCCATTCTCGGATTATGACATTAATCAATTCGTCTCCGTGTGAAGGTTGGTCGGCTTTTTTTTTTTTTTTTTTAACCTTTTCGTTGAAGAATGTCTGTCACGTGCGCGTCTTTGAAGTAACCTTTTGTTCGTTGTTGGTTGACCTTCTCGGGTTTTTTGTTTGTTTGGTTTGTTTTGTTTTGTAACAGTCGATGTAATTAGCCATATTTTCGGGGTTTTTTTTTCTTTGTTTTTCTTTTTTTTTTTTTTTTCCCCCTCTTCCTCCGCCTCCTCTTCCATTTCATTTTTTTTTTCTCATTCTTCTCCATATTTTGTTGCCATGTCACAGGCCAAGTCTCTTATCTTTCCAGACCACAATAAAATAATGAGTACATATTTGAAGACTGGGCGCTGCGTACAGTCTTGTTTCCTAAGTAATGCTTCTCTCTCTCTCTCTCTCTCTCTCTCTCTCTCTCTCTCTCTCTCTCTCTCTCTCTCTCTCTCTCTCTCTCTCTCTTTTCCCGTCCGTCTGTCTCTGTCTGTCTGTCTGTCTGTCTGTCGTCTCGTCTGTCTGTCTGTCTCTCTCTCTCTCTCTCTCTCTCTCTCTCTCTCTCTCTCTCTCTCTCTCTCTCTCTCTCCTCTCTCTCTCTCTCTCTCTCTCTCTCTCTCTCTCTCTCTCTCCATCTGTCTGTCTTTGTCTCCGTCTGTTTGTCTGTCTGTCTGTCTCTCTCTCTCAAGCATCTAAAAAAAACAAGGACACAAACAAACTAACTAACAAAAACATACATTTTTCAATGCAGCAATGTATTTCACGTGAGATTAGCCCGCCTGTGCCTTCACTGACAGATAAATCACGTGCCAAAACGCCCATGGAAAACCCCACAACACAGCAGACAAATCAATCCCTCTCACGTGCTGACAGAGTTCTCTCTCTTCCTGCTCTGGCTTTTCCCCTTTCCTCCCTGCAGTTTCCATGTGGAGCTCTAGGTCTGTGCAAGCGTGGTTCTCAGCTTTCTTCCTGCTGTCCTGCTGTAACTGGCTGGGGATGTCGGGGAATGGTTGATCATGTCGTTCATTACCAGTGACTCTGACCTACAGAGGATGAAGTGTGGCTGACTGTTGACTTTTCGCTCTCTTGGGTAATCTTTGACTGTGGCCAGAAGTGCTTGGATAAGAGAGAGAGAGAGAGAGAGAGAGAGAGAGAGAGAGAGAGAGAGAGAGAGAGAGAGAGAGAGAGAGAGAGAGAGAGAGAGAGAGATTTCTCGCTTTGCAACCGTGTGTGTTGCAGTCTGTCTCTCTGTTGATGCTGTTGGTGATGGTGATGGAGGTGGTGGTGTAGGTGGGTATGGTAGTGGAGGTGGTGGTGTTATTGTACTTGACGCCTGAGTATGAATGGGTGAATGGCCGTGGCAGGAATGTAACGTGTGAGGGAGAGGAGGAAGAAGGGGAGGGGAGGTGGGGGAGAAGGAGGGTGGAAAGATGGGAGAGGGTAGGGTGGTGGTTAGGGCAGGGGGGTTGGGGTTGAGGATGACAGTCTCCTTCTTAGGCAGGTATCTCTTGAGTTCAAGCTCTCTGGGAATGATGACATCGACTGCAGGAATCTTGCATGTGCATGTGTGATCCGCTAGGATCAGGTACAAATACAAGCAAACCTCCACATGTGTCACCCTGAGCAACAGATTCAAACACCATCCAACCAGCGATGCCATGCTTCATCCTCTATACATCATTCAAATTAACATCCACACTCGCTTCAGGGGAAGAAAACCAAGGAGAGTGGTGTGGCAGGGAGAATGGGGGTGGGGGTGGGGGGGGGGAGGTGGGCAGGGGAATCAATCTGACACTACATTGACACTGCCATTAGAACTTGACTTCAGGATAAATAAAGTTGACAGGACCGACTGAGGAATAAAAGAATTTGTCTTAAAGGTAACAAACAAAACCTGGTCGTTGATTTCTTGAATGATAGCTCCAGAACTGGTATGTAAAATTTGTAAATAGCTAAATCTTACATCTGTAATTATTGTAATCATTTCATCGTGGGAGCAAGATTTACCTTTCTTGTTTTTTTTTCATATACTGTTTACTGTTCCCTGCTTGATATAACATAACCGTTCATATATACCACCCAAATTAAGAGTACATGTATTTGTTACTGTTCGTCCGTGTGTACATTCAAAGGTGGAAGATGCTGGGCCAGTCTGGAATAAGTGTTACTTGTGTTTATTTCCCCAGTTGTTGTCGCTGTATAGATGTGTCAGGTACAGGGTATATGGGCAAGCTGGGAACATCCTTTTTTTTCTTTTTTAAGAAGTCTCTTTGTTTGTTCTGTGTGCACTGTGTTGTCATTTCTACCAGACGATCTGACGTCGTAATCAGAATTCGTTTGGAGTTATGGGCCTGTAATTAGTTCATAGTGGGAGCAGGAATTACCCTATTTGTTTGTAATATACTTACAATTCTGTGACAACATGTTATCTGACAAAAAGGATTTGTTTTCTGTCTCAGTGGCACCACCCTCACGTCGGTCATTCCGTCTCCACGTCCACAGCCACAAGAAGCAGTCAGCGTCGAGTCGTCTCGATGCCACCCAACAGAGGAGACACCGCACTGCTGCTGAACCACCTCGGTAGTTTTTAGTGGTGCCTGCTCTGAATCTGAATATGCTGGACACGACATACTAAGCCCCCTGCTGACGACAATAAGAGCTTAGTCGCAGACACAGCGTGATAAAGCATTTTTCCACCAGAGGGCGTCACCATGTCGTCCAAAGACGATCTACATGAACTTGCCGATGCCAGTGACGTCAACAGGAACTCACTCAAGGACGCAGACTTGGAGAGAAAATGGAATCTGAAGTCACCGTGACAGTGGGACATGAAGGGCCACAGTATTTCAGACATTTCTGATGCTGATCGATGAAGATGATGAACAAGTTGCAATGGAATTCCAATCTGTTCTGAGAGACTGCACAACAGGGATTCCACTCTGAACGGAAATCTTACATGAGGCAGCGAAAAGCAAACGGCAATTAACGAACAAGTAAGGTAACTCTTGCTCCCATAACGAAATGAACAGAAGCCCTTAACTCGAAATGAATGGTGTCGTAAGCAGCATTCTATTGGAGTTAAGGACTTCTGTTCATTTCATCTCAAGGGCTGTACTCTGTTTCTTCATAATATATCCCGGCATCAAACAAGCCTTAAAGATGTATACACTGACTGTGTTGATAAGGAAATTTGAGTAACTCTCTCGGTGACGCAACTCGACTGTGTTGTTCCAGTATTCTCAGCAGCTGAGTCCATAGCAACCTCCACTCCGGGTGGGAGCCAGTCCGGGTAGAAAAATCTCCGAAACAAATAGCTCTGATGGGAATCGAGCTCACAACCTCCCAACCAGAACCCGCGAGGCCAAGAAGAGCTTCATGAACTGCGTTCAAATAAGATATTCAAAGTGAGTCCAGAAATAATTCTGGGGTTTATTACTCAGCATCAGAACAACCACCCTGTTTTCCAACTTGAACTGCATAAAGGCCTGCATGAGGATCTTGAACCTTGTCCGTTAAGATCGGGACAGCTGTAATTTCAAAATGAGAACTTGACAGAGATGACGTCAGTGATTTTACACAACAAAAGCACAAATGGAACAATCACATCTTGACAACATTATGACACATAGCTACTCAGCCCTTCAGCTAAAAGCATACCTGCACAATTCACCCGTATGTTCACGCTCGCAAACACAGAATACAACCACGGACACACGCATGCATAGGCACGTGCACGCGCATGGAAAAGTCCCACGCCAAGTCACAAACCACATGACGAATCAAGAGTTCAGAAACAGCTTTCTGATCATTGATTAAATTATCCATTAAAAAGGGAAGAAAAATCCGTCCATATAAGGACTAGCACGCACGCGTTCATTTGTTCATCTAGAAACAGACCGCCTCGTCCGGATATACGTTCCGTGTATTCCTGGTTTGCCTATTCCCGGTTTGCATATATCCGGTTCCCCTTTACGCATTATTGGCTGGTCCCGATTCTCTTCTGGACGATATGCTAATGCGCACTCTACAGCACCTCAGTCGCTCTTCGATCAAAAATGTGCTTGTTTGTGTTTATAATGAACACCATCTTGCACACTGACAAAAATACTTGATCCTGAATAGACGTTTGGGGGGGAGAGGGAGGGGGGGGAGAGAGAGAGAGAGAGGGAGGAGAGAGAGAGAGAGAGAGAGAGAGAGAGAGAGAGAGAGAGAGAGAGAGAGAGAGATTCATTCAAGTAAAGGAAGACAGATTGACCTACCGACTTACAAGACCTATTGATTGATGAAATGTTTGATAATTGTAACAATATCATGATAGCAATCATAAGAATATAACGATGATGATGATGATGATGATGATGATGATCATCATCATCATCATCATCATCATAACAATAATAATATAACGAGTGTCCATACAGTACATCAAATCCAATAAAGCAGGAAGCAGTTTTTTTGTTTGAATATGAAGTGATAGAATTTCTGCAGCACAGAAACAATGACAGGCTCATGTGTATCAGGTCAAACTAGTAACACGTTACTACCGGTCCAGATCCTCACAATCATCTACAAGCAGAAGAAGCGAGTATGCCTATAAATGCCAGTGGCAATACATGCAGACAACTCTCTCTCTCTCTCTCTCTCTCTCTCTCTCTCTCTCTCTCTGTGGCCAGAAATCGAAGCATCACGCCAACTCACGACCATATCCCTCAATTCCACGCCTAATCTCATCACCCTCTCACTCCTCTCTCAACATCCCTATCATCCCTCCCCCCCCCCCCCTTCTCCCCTCCCCCTGTCCTTCATCCTCTACAACCCCCCCACCCCCCCACCCTCACTCCCTTCCTTAGTTCCCTCCTCCATGCTCGTCTAAATCTTTCATTTAAGGTTATGGATAGAGAGTGACAGAAGAGATCCACACACACGCCATGTCAGCCCTAACTTGCCCGATGGAGCGAGAGATCCGGGCTCTTTCCTGGCTCCACTCCACAGCAGCAATGATCGCTCAGTTAGGGCAGAGGGTGAAAATACAAAGATGGCAATCTAGCTATAATTAACCTCTGCTGACCTCTGGGCTAATGGCGGATTGCTGGAGTCAAAAGAATGATGGGCGGGCGGCGCGTGCGTGTGTGTCTATGGCCTTTTTGTCGTAGCCGGCACGTGCATGTGAGGTGTGGATGTGGATGCAGGATTCATTGCTTATACATTGGTGACGTTTAGGTGGTTTGATCAGTGAGGGCTTTTGTCCCTGGTTGACAATGTTTGATCAGTGAGGGCTTTTGTCCGTGGTAGACAATGTTTGATCAGTGAGGGCTTTTGTCCCTGGTAGACAATGTTTGATCAGTGGGGGCTTTTGTCCCTGATAGACAAGTTTGACCAGTGGGGGTTTTGTCCCTGATAGACAACAACACTGAGTGAATCACAGCACAGGCAAAAACATGAAAATCAAAGTTTTAGGCACACAAAAAACAGAGTATCAGTCAAAATATGCTTACACAGATATCTGTCAATCATGCTGATTTTATTGCTGTCTATTGAATGTTATTGAATGCGCTAGGGCGTGCACACACACACACACACACACACACACACACACACACACACACACACACACACACACACACACACATATACATAAGCATGCACACATACATTACTCTGTCACTTCTACCCACCACCACTATCTCATCACGCAAAAAGCTTGTGAACATTAACAAGAATAACAATTAAAAAAATCTGTCATTCAAATCAGGGGAAGTTACTTGCAATGCATTCCTGATGCATACCACCACCACCACCACCACCACCATCACCATAATTATTCATCTGTTCCACTTTGCCATACCCTTAGTCTTCTAAACCTGTATCCAATAACAACCCACCCATTCCCCTTCCACCCCCGCCCCCAATTTCTCTCTATCGATCCTTCCCTTCCCTGCCTTCCCCACTCTCCATTCCTCTCACACACATTGTCAATAATCTTCCATTTGCGATATGGACGGTGAGTGACAGGGCTGATCCACAGAGATACACCACGTCAGCCCTAACTTGCCCAGCGAAGCGCGACATCCGGGCTCTTTCCTGGCTCCACTCCATAACAGCAATGATCGCTCAGTTAGGGACGAGGGTGAAATACAAAGATGGCAATCTCTTTGTAATTAACCTCTGCTGGCAGACAGGCTACTACTGACGGATTGCTGATGTCAAACGAATGACTGGAGGGCGAACACAGTGCAACGAGTCAATGGCGCTGTATCGTAGTCAGCACGTGCATGTGGAGTGTGTCTGTGACTAGAGGATTCATTGCTCACGCATTACCGTATGATTTGCTATTGATCAGTGAGGGCTGATGTCCCATATAGATCTGAACTCTGACAGCGAAACACAGCACAATCAAAAACATAATATTCAAATTTAAGGCTTACAGACAAAGGGGAAATACAGCACAGTGAAAAGCATATAACAATTTAAGTTTAAGGCTTACAGACAAAGGAAAAAAAGCACAGCACAATGAAAAACGTAACAATTCAAGTTTAAGGCTCACAGACAAAGGAAACACACAGCACAATGAAAAACGTAACAATTCAAGTTTAAGGCTCACAGACAAAGGAAACACACAGCACAATGAAAAAACGTAACAATTCAAGTTTAAGGCTCACAGACAAAGAAAAAGCACAGCACAATGAAAAACGTAACAATTCAAGTTTAAGGCTTACAGACAAAGAAAAAAAGACACAGCACAATGAAAAACGTAACAATTCAAGTTTAAGGCTTACAGACAAAGGGGATCTGCATAAACATACAGTCACAGATACTTGTTGGTCGTATTAGTTATAGTTTTCTTTATTCATTCATTTTACCATTGATATACAATGATCATTTATTAACATATATTTTAGGTGAAGGATGGAAGAGAAGGAGGAGCAGCCTTTGTATTATCAGTAAACTGTGTTAAAGAACATTTCCAATCCATGAACCTCATTGATCATCATCACATTTATAGCAGATCTCGTATGTCTGTAGGTCATCTAACACACATCACACACACACACACACACACACACACACACACACACACACACACACACACACACACACACACACACACACACACACACACACACACACGCACGCACGCACGCACGCACGCACGCACGCACGCACGCACGCACACATAATTACACCATCCGTTCTGCCCACCCTTTTTTCACACAGAGATGCTGCAAACATTAACAACAACAATGACCATACTCTACACATCAGAACAAGTCAAAGCCATTTGCAACGCCTTTCTGATGCATGCTGTCATTGCCACTACCATTCTCGTCAATATCGTCGAACCAAACCCGTAGTCCTCTCTACCTGTGTGACGTGTCACACACCCGCCCCCTTTCATCCATCATTTTCAATCCCTTGCTCCCTTTCTCTCTCCATTCTCCTTCCCGCACACATGTTATCATAAAAATCTTCCATTTAAGATATGGACAGAGAGTGACAGGAGAGGTCCACAGACACACACCATGTCAGCCCTAACTTGCCCAGTGGAGAGAGAGATCCACAGACACACGCCATGTCAGCCCTAACTTGCCCAATGGAGAGAGAGGTCCACACAGACACACGCCATGTCAGCCCTAACTTGCCCAGTGGAGAGAGATCCACAGACACACGCCATGTCAGCCCTAACTTGCCCAGTGGTGAGAGAGGTCCACAGGTTCATACAGTCATTCACAGATACTCAATTCAAACCTTTAATGGAAGCATCAAAAACAGGACGCACCTTTGTAGTTAGACTAGACTCTTACAACTGGATGGTGTGGCAAATAAAACACAGGGTTTGAACATACAACCTCATCCTCAGGAACTTCTTCAATAATACCATCCATCAACATATCAGAGATGACTTCATGATACCTGGACTCTAACCCTGGAGTTTTGCTGAGACGATGAGTTGCATATGTTTCACGAGACCTGGCCAGCTTTTCATTGTTCTGAAGTGAAGATTTCAAATCTTCACTCTTCCACGGAAGGGACACAACACACTTTGATAACTGGATAGACCTGTTAAAATCATCCAACACTGGCTCAACTGAAAGGGCCTGCTTTCCCTGTATCCCTATTGTTCCCAAGTCCCACATGCTTTTCAAAGAAGATTCAGATATTTGTGAACAAAACAGTTGATGAGAGATGATTACACTTACAGGGCTGGAAAGAGACTTATCTCCAGGTACTGGGGCCAGACAGTACCCAACCAAACACTGAACGTTGAGCAACCAAACCCTCTGACAAAAACATCATCTCACTGGTCATTAACTTCCAGTAGGCATCAAGCCCGATCAGAATGTATACTGTACTTCTTTTACCCTCAGGGACATCACAAAATCTTTGTCCTTTCCCAAAGGAGACGACATGCTCTGGGGCACTGATGGACGGCACAGAGGGACACAGATAGTGGATCTATTGCTCTGAAAGCGACAACATTCCCAACAGGCCCTTGCAAACGCATATTATACACATTTCTACATTCAACACTGCTTGTTTCATTGCTGCCAAAAGCTGCATATACATGATCATGAGACCCACCCATTCAGGCCCAATCTTATCAACAAGTTGACTGGAAACATAAGATTTGTCAGATCCAGTATCAAACAAAACAATGGCTTCAGCTGCACCTGCCTGGCTATACAGAGAAACTTTGGCAGTTTGCAGCAAAACATGATTACATTTTTCAGAGGGAGTGTTAACACTAGACACATTCACCCTACCAAGAGAGGTATCTGGTGTATTGTTTGAGGTGCAAGTAGTGTTGGGTTTTGCATTGCTTGCTGTGTATCATGGGAGGAAC
>JADBJO010004534.1:187369-189869 GCA_016801955.1 Conus betulinus
CGTGCATATGTGTGTTTGTGCGTGCGTGCGTGCGTGCGTGCGTGCATGTGTGTGTGTGTGTGTGCGTGCGTGCGTGCGTGCGCGCGCGCGCGCGCGCGCGTGTGTGTGTGTATGTGTGTGTGTGTGTTTTCGTGCGTGTCTGTGTGAGCGCGCGTGTGGGCAAGGATGCGCGTACATGTTGGTGTGTGTGTGAGTGTGTGTGTGTGTGTGTGTGTGTGTGTGTGTGTGTGTGTGTGTGTGTGTGTGTGTGTGTGTGTGATGTGAAGTAAATACTAGCTGGCCTGTAGGTCTTTGTCATCTGCCGAGTCATTTATTAAAGTGATAATGTAACGCAGGTCATGGTAGACAATGTCATTCTGTTCAGTGGTCTTTTCAGTCATTAAGTGTCTGTTCCACATGTCCAGCAATCTGTACAGTCGTCATTCACTGTCTTGTCGAACGTACGCCTGGCCAATGCAGGACAGGTGGTGGGGGGTAGGGAGGGGCTGGTTGCCTGTCCATTGGGAGACTGTGCTATGCTAAAAAAAAAAAAGGATAGTCAAAACTCTCAGTGGTCCAGGGAAAGCGAGAATCGCTGATGTCATGATCACAGGCAAAATTTCAGTTTGCTGAAGGTCTATTGCAGCAGTGTTGGCTGTTCCTATTGCAGCAGTATTGGCTGTTCCTATTGCAGCAGTGTTGGCTGTTCCTATTGCAGCAGTCTTGGCTGTTCCTATTGCAGCAGTGTTGGCTGTTCCTATTGCAGCAGTGTTGGCTGTTCCTATTGCAGCAGTGTTGGCTGTTCCTATTGCAGCAGTGTTGGTTGTTTCTATTGCAGTAGTGTTGGCTGTTCCTATTGCAGCAGTGTTGGCTGTTCCTATTGCAGCAGTGTTGGCTGTTCCTATTGCAGCAGTGTTGGCTGTTCCTATTGCAGCAGTGTTGGCTGTTCCTATTGCAGCAGTCTTGGCTGTTCCTATTGCAGCAGTGCTGTTCCTATTGCAGCAGTGTTGGCTGTTCCTATTGCAGCAGTGTTGGCTGTTTTCTATTGCAGCAGTGTTGGCTGTTCCTATTGCAGTAGTGTTGGCTGTTCCTATTGCAGCAGTTGATGATGCTCTGTGATAACTAGCAGGCAGCACATTGACACTCGCTTTGGTCGTTCCTATGGAATGACCCATAAGACTTGAACCTCGTCCCCAAAAAGACTACACCTCTGACCACCACGCCAGTTATCAGAGCAGAACAATTATATTCCATCCACCATTCCCCTGACTACCCCACATTTTGGTCCTGAAGAAACTTGGGAGAAAATGACGTAAATCTCACCACCATTGTGGTGAAACGGATTGGAAATAATGTACAACATCCTTTGTTGATGATGCACAGTCTACCCCCTCCCCCCCATCCCTCCCTCCGTAAAAATAGATAGAAAATAGATATGCAAACATAGTTTATAATAAAGAGATGAAATAACAAAATCAACACAACTGACAAAACAATGAGTGTGCTTGTTCGTGCTATTTTCTTTTGTATTAAACTAAAACTTGTGTGGATTTTTTTTCTGCTGTGCAGTGTTTCACGGGCACTTGACGTAATCTGTCAGACACATCTGTCCTCACATTTTAAACTTGCAAATCGTGAGGTAGTGAATGAACCATGAATCATCCCCTTATATCCATGCTTCTCATGCATGTGCAGACCAAACTGAGCTTTACACATGCACATTGGCGCCCGTCCGCCCCGCCATTCTTTTGACACCAGCAATCCGCCATAGTCTGAAGGCCAGCGGAGGTTAACTAAAGAGAGATTGCCATCTTTTTTTTTTTTGTTTTTGTTTTTTTTTTTTCCCACCCTCTGCCCTAACTGAGCGATCATTGCAGATATGGAGTGGAGCCAGGAAAGAGCCGGATCTTTTGCTTCGCTGGGCAAGTTGGCGCTGACGTAATGTATGTCTGTGGATCTGTCCTGTTACTCCCTTTACAGTACCTATGCAGTTTAATTCATATTGTTCAAAGCCAAGCTGACTATGAGGGTTCATACTGAGACTGTCTCATCATTAAAATCAAATCTGTGTTTGTTGGTGAATGAAAATGGTATTGATCACCAGATTGTTGTCAAACATCTTTAAAACCACGATATCACTGGATCGATTTCACATAAAAAGGTGTTCTTTCAGAATCTAAAAGAACATATATGGTGAAACATCCCTTAACAGGGTATTCATGGGGGTTGCTGTAAAGTGCTTATGTCGAATTCGCATAACGTGTGGGTCATCACATGATAGGCACAATAAAGCTTCTATGCCTTTTGAGAGAAGTACATGTAACACGCGTATGAAGTGTGAAGTCTGCACAAACCTATTTTTTTTCTTTATGGTCAGCAGAGGGTGAATTATTTTCAGATATGGGCGTATTTGAAAAGAAAAAAAGTTATATGTTAGTGTATTTTAGCCCTCTTGCCAGAGGCATTCAAATAAGTGTACACTTTAATTTCAGATACTCTCTCTCTCTCTCTCTCTCTCTCT
>JADBJO010004534.1:204869-207369 GCA_016801955.1 Conus betulinus
TACTATACTATACTAGATCAGACTAGATTAGACAAGACTGTGCTCTGTTCTGTTTTGCTCTGCTCTCCTCTACTTTCCTCTGCTCCCTTCTACTCTCTCTCTCTCTCTCTCTCTCTCTCTCTCTCTCTCTCTCTCTCTCTCTCTCTCACACACACACACACACACACACACACACACACACACACACACATTCATCCCCAGCTCTGCGTCCCACTCTTAATTAAGTTCCATTCTCTGCCTTCCAGTCCAGTTTCTCCCAGACCCAGATGGAGCAAACAGTCCAAGGCAAACATTGGACAATCCATGGCAAAGAGCAGACAATCCAAGGCAAACAAACGAACTATCCAGGGCAAACTGCGAACAATCCATGGCAAACACTGAACGATTCATAGCAAAACACTGACAATCCATGGCAAACACTGAGCAATCCATGGCAAACACTGAACAATCCATGGCAAACACTGAATGATTCATGGCAAACACTGAACAATTCATGCCAAACACTGAGCAATCCATGGGCAAACAACTGAACAATCCATGGCAAACACTGAACGACTCATGGCAAACACTGAACGACTCATGGCAAACACTTCATGGCAAACACTGAACAATTCACGGCAAACACTGAACAATCCATGGCAAACAGCGAACAATCCATGGCAAACACTGAACGATTCAAACACTGAACGATTCATGGCAAACACTGAACAATTCATGGCAAACACTGAACGATTCATGGCAAACACTGAACGATTCATGGCAAACACTGAACAATCCATGGCAAACAGCGAACAATGCATGGCAAACGGCAAACAATCCAAGGCAAACGGCAAACGCATTGTCAGCCCTAACTTGCCCAGTGGAGCGAGAGATCCGGGCTCTTTCCTGGCTCCACTCCACAGCAGCAATGATCGCTCAGTTAGGGCAGAGGGTGAACATACAAAGATGGCAATCTCTGTGTAATTAACCTCTGCTGACCTCCGGGCTGATGGCGTACTGCTGGCGTCAAAAAGAATGGCAAGAGATCGCGCACTGGATTGCCTGAGGGTTTCCTGGAGGTCTGCACGTGCATGTGGTGCAGATGGTTGGCTTGTTGGTGGATGGACTGGAGGTTCAGAGACATGATTGTAACGTCTGGCAGGTTGGATTTGTCAGCGGTGCGCGCGCATGCGCGCAAACACTCACGCCTGTGTGTGTGTGTGCGTGCGCGCACACAAGCGCGTGCGCGTGCACACACACACACACACACACACACACACACACACACACACACACACACACATAAAGTACAGGTCCATTCATGTACACACACACACACACACACACACACACACACACACACACACACACACGCACACACACACATGCACACACACACACACACACACACACACACACACACACACACACACACACACACACACACACACCACACACACACACACACACACACACACACACACACACACACCACACACACAACACACACACACACACACACACAACACACACACATGCATACACACACACTTATGCATGCATACACGCACTGACATACTGAGAGAGAGAGACTGAGAGAGAGAGACAGATGGAGGAGGAGAGAGAGAGAGAGAGGAGAGAGAGAGAGAGGAGAGAGAGAGAGAGAGAGAGATGCAATAGAGGATGAACTATTTTCGCAACTCATGTCTCTTTGAGATACATGCCGATCACTGTCACATATATAGGACTGTTCGCAACACTGCTCCTGTGTCCATATATCGCAACAATAACGGCTTGCATGCGTGTCTGCGTCTCTCTCTCTCTTCTCTCTCTCCCATCCTCCTCTCTCTCTCTCTCTCAGCTCTCTCTCCTCTCTCTCTCTCTCTCTAGCCGATATCCCTGTAAATACGCACTCTAAGATGTATCAAACTACTAATCATGCCTTTTGACACTCTCTCTCTCTCAGTCTCTCTCTACTCTAGCCGATCCCCTGTAAATACGCACCTCTAAGATGTCTCAAAAAAAAATCAATACTAATCATGCATTTTGACAAACGCCTTTGAACCAGACTTCCTTGGGAAAGCGTACGGTATGCAAGCACTGAGCTTTGTGCAATCAATGAAACCTGAGCCGTATGTGTCTATACCAATATGCTTTGGCGGGTTTTGACATGTCTCCGCAATCTGTAAAATCCGTGTGAAGGAGTGTTGTTAGCAGGAACAGCCTTTAGCAATAACAGCAAAAGAAAGATTTTCTTACTATCGTGCACTCAAGTCGACACTTTTAATGAGTTTATATTTAGATGCTGTAAAACATATTTCTGTTCCATTAGAAATGCGTGTTGAGATTAAGGATAGGTAACTCTCCATGGAAGCTCCGATCATTACACCCAGAATGTTACTGTTGGTACTTTTAATGGTCCTTTATTTTGTTGTTATTTTCTTGTGAGAACTGAAATGCTAATCTGCATTGGTGTATCCTATATATAAAGACCTCAGGGACAACTAATTTTTGCAGCACA
>JADBJO010004534.1:212369-217369 GCA_016801955.1 Conus betulinus
GATGTTACAGTAGCCCCAAAAGCCAGCATAAATGCATGTGATTGTTGTCTCCATTTATTTCCAAAGTGAGATGTTACAGGGCCTGTGCCTATGCTTTGATGTACGTCAAAGATGTCTGGTTGTTATCGCGAAATTGGTGGCGTCGTTACAACAGCAGTCTACCAGTTACAAACAAGCTACAGGTGTTTTTCTTTTTGTTATTTTTCTTCAGTATCTTCATCGATCTACAACAAATGCCATGGTCCTCAAAATCTTTTTCTCAATGCTTTTTCCATTCATCTCATCTTGTCTCATCTTGTCTTGTCATTTGTAGTTGTCTTTCTTGTTCTCTTCTCTTCCTTCTTATCTTTTTTCGCATTCTTTTTCTTCTCTACACATCTTTTCTCATCACCTCTCGTCTGTTTTCTTCTCTTCTGATCTTTGCCTCGCTTCAGCTTGCTTCTCTCTTCTCTTCTCTTCTCTTCTCTTCTCTTCTCTTCTCTCTCGCTCTCTCTCTCTCTCTCTCTCTCTCTCTCTCTCTCTCTCTCTCTCTCTCTCCTTTTGACTTAGTTCCCTTTCTCGTCTCGCTCTTCTCTTCTGTCCCCTTCTCGCTCCTCTCGTCTTGTTCTGTCCCCCCCCTCGTCTGTTCGATTCTCATCCTTTCTCGTCCCCCCCCCCCCCCCCCCCCCCCCCCCCCCCCCTCCTCCTCTTTTTTTAAATTCTCTACCGTGTCTTATGTCATTCCATCATCACTTTTGGTGGCATATCATCTTACGTGTTTCTTATCATATCTTATCCCTGTAAATCGCAAAGGGTGAAGACACCTGTGGGTAAGTGTGGTATCCTTTTTGCACGTGTCTTTATTGCTTTTTGTCTTCAATGAATATCGATTGCCAGGTCAGCTTACTGTTTGTTCTTAAGCACTTCCAGCACCTTGTGTAGACTGTGATATCTGCCATCCTTGTTCTTGATCCTAAGTCATTTGCTGAACATTCACGATCGCAGTCACAGAACGCGCACACACACACACACACACACACACACACACACACACACACACGTACATACATGCGTGCGCATGCACGCGCACGCACACACACACACACACACACACACAACAACAAGCAAATGCTTATGATGTGCAGTGTTGAAAAAATTTAACAACAAAAAACACATCGGCGGATTGCATAAACAACATTGACACTTAAGACAGAAAGAAAAATTGTGAATATCAAAAATGGGAAAATTTGTAGAAATCTTAATTTAAATTAAAAGACAGGAAAGAAGATAGAACAGATCAGTAGAGTCCAACAGCGATGCAAACAGACAATCTACACAACAAATACCATGATTCCCAGTGCGCGAACTTACACAAATTTGAAGAGAGAGAGAGAGAGAGAGAGAGAGAGAGAGAGAGAGAGAGAGAGATGCGTCCGTCTCCCCAAACACTAAAGAGCCCAGCCCTGTGTCGCGTGGGTCTAATGCAAAGTCATCAACTGAGGGAGTACTAAACCGCCTTATACAGCCGTCCGAGAGCCTACTTGGCAGCAACCTCAACGGGAAGAAGAAAAAAAAAGAAGGAGAAAAACAAGAAGATAAACAAGCATAAGGAGATGAACAAGATCAGGGAGAACAAGTACCTGAGGAAGATGAGGAAGAAAAACTAATTCGCTATGATATTAAAAACGTTTACTTTGGGCGATAAACCGGTGCACAGTTATGAAAATTCTTTCGTTTTCTTCCCTGGTTAATGTTTGGTCACAAAAAGAAGTGTGTGAGTATCAATACAGTTAGGATTGAGAGTGAATATTGTATTTGTTCTTATCTGTATGTATTTTGAACAATCTAACAGATAGTGCTCTGTGTTTTCTGTGTGATGGCCACACGCACATTTTGGATCAGCCAGTAGATGTCTATTGTGTAAGTCGTGATTAATGTTACTCATTCCTAAGCGTAATCTACAATGGTTTATTTGGTCCTGCCTCGATCCAATGTAGTAGTAGGAGGGAACAGTAGTGTCTGACGTAGTCAGAAAACGTTTAAATTGGCTGATAGAGTTTGTTGACTTAATGTCGTCTGGAAGGTTGTTCCACAAAATGACTGTACTAGGTAAAAATGATTTTTTTTTATATAATTCGGTTCTAAATCGTGGCACTGTTCTTTCTAGTGGCCGACGCCTATGGTAACGATTTTGGTCCGAGACTAGAGAAGGGAGCAGATCAGCTAAATAGTTTGGACAAACGCCATTAACCATTTTATGAAATTGTATCAGCTTGTGTCTTTTCCGTCTTTCTTGTAATGAACAAAAGCCGGACTCTTCGTATATTTCTGGTGACTTGTTCCCTTAACTCCACCAATGATGATACGAATTGCTTCTAGGTGTAGCTTTTCTAACATGATTGACTGAGTATCTGTGCAGTTATCCCACAAATGTCTGCGTAGTCAAAATGGGGGTAAAATAAAGGATTTGTACATCGTCTCCAACGTGTTTCTAGTTAGTCTGTATTTGTATTTTTTTTTTAAGACACGCAATTAACATATTCACTTTGTTGGCTATGAATTGGATGTGTTCGTCCCACTTGCAGTTGTCTGAAAAGTTACTCCTAAATGTTTTGTGAGATTTGGACGGTTTCTAAGGTCTTCCTTCCAAATGTAAGTGGTAAAATTTGGCACTGATCACGGGTAATATTGACGAGTTCGGTTTTGTTCTCGTTAAAGTTAATTTTTCCAAGTTTAGCCCAACAGGCAACTTTCTGGAGGTCAGAATTTAAGATTTCTCCTCTGATGTGTGCATCATTTAAGGCGAGCGATACTAACTAGTATCGTCGGCAAACAATTTAATTGTTGCCTGGATTCATTTACAATGTCATTAATGTATAACAAAACAGTAAAGGACCAAGGACAGATCTTGGGGAACACCTGCTGGAATTCTTTTCAACTCAGACTTTTCGCTTTTTTAACTACTGATTGTTGTCTGTTATGTAGGTAATCGCGAAAAAAGTCCAGTAATTTCCCTCTGATCCCCACTGCTGCTAACTTTAGTAAAAGTCCTCTGTGCCAGACACGATCAAAGCTTTTGAGATATCAAAGTAGATTGTTTGTGTTGTGATCCCACGATCAAAAGAGGAAACAAAGATAATTATATGTGTCCAGAAGCTGGTTGACTGTGGAATCACCTGGTGTAAAACCTGATTGCAAAGGAGTGATGACTTCATTTTTTTTTAAGAATGCGTACACATGTTTGTGGACACATCTCTCAGAGTTTTACCAACACAGCTAAGGAGGGAGATTGGGCGGTAATTATTACACAGTTTCTCTGGTTTTTTGTGAATAGGTGAAACATGTGCTCTCTCTTCCATAAGGACGGAAATTTACCTTCGTTCAAGCATTTATTAAATAACTGAGTAAGAGGACTAGCTATAACGTTTACTGCACATATAAGCAGTTTTGTTGTGGATGAGGTCTGGACCAGATGATTTTGTCTTGTCGAGATTTCTAACAACTGATATGATATCGTCTTCAGTAAGTACAATTTCATTAATTTCATAATTGGCAAACAACATCTGTGGTAGTTCGTCATCGTCGTCGTCGAGAGTGGATTGTTCTATGAAAAAGTTATTTAGTATATCGGCTTTGTCTTTATTAGAATAATACATTGTGCCGTTTGACATTAAAGGAGGAATGTCATCACTGTTATATACCCTTTTTGTTGAAAAAAGAACGAACTAGTTTCCACCAATCCTTTTGGCCAAAGTTTAGTGGATCTGATGCCTTGTCATCAATCTCTTTATAAAACTCAGCCTGTCGTTCTCTTTCTTTTGCTGTGACATAATTCCGAAATTGTCTAAAACTATGCCAGTCTTCCGGCAAATCCGTTTGTTTAGCCTTTGTGTGAATATTTTTACGCTTTGCTATTAAGAGTCGTATTTCATCAGTCATCCAAGGTACATCATTTGGGTAGACTGTAATAATTTTAGTTGGCATACACTGTTTAGCTAGACTCATGAAAGTATCAGTAAAGTGCTCAACGGTTTCGTCAACAGTTCTCATATTTAAAATGTATTGCCAGTCGACAAGTTGTAACAATCGACAAAATTCGTCTCTGTTAAGTTTATTGTAATTAAATATAGTTCTTTTGAAATTGCTATTGTTTTTAATTGCGTTTTTTTAAGGTGCAAACATGGAATACTGTGATCGCTAAGGACTGCGGGTAGGACTTGAATTGATTCAACTAAATCGGGGGTTTTGGGTAATGACCAGGTCTAGACAAGTTGATGTAGTGTCGGTGATTCGGGTTGGTTCAGTAACTAACTGGTGAAGACTGTGTAACTGAATGATTTCTGTTAGGTGTCGAGAGGGGTTGTTCAGGTAGTCTGTGTTAAAGTCACCCAGTACAAAGAACGGTAGAGCTGTGGTGTTTACTTTCCTAAAACTGTCTCTCACAAGATCCCAATAGCGTATCAGCGCATTGGGTGGACGATAAAAGGAACCTATTAGAATACTCTTCTGGTTTAATTTGGTTTCAACCCAAACGGCTTCTAATTCATGGACTTGGAGATCCGGGCGAGGCTTACAATATAACGAGTTTCGAACGTAAACGGCTACTCCTCCGTGGGGATCATTAGCTCGGTCACACCGGACTGGGGGATGAAAATTGGGTAGGCATACTGAATCATTTAATACAGACTCAGAAAGCCATGTTTTCAGACAAAGTAATTATGTCGAATTCTCTAGATTCGGCTTCCAAAAGAGTAAGTTTATTTCTTAAACTTTGAACATTACTATGGATTACACAAGATTTGTTTTGTTTGTGGGCCCAGGATTCAAACCAATGTCATTAGATAAGATAAGAAATAACTCCGTCAGTGTGAAATATGTCGTTGACATTGTGAGGTTTTAAGGTGCCTACCGTCGACTCTATAAGATACGAAGTTTTCACAACCAATGTTGGGTAGGCACTCAAAGTCTGACCAGCGCATTGGGCTAATGCGTAGGTCAGACATCTGCTAAGTCGTAGCCAC
>JADBJO010004534.1:224869-230038 GCA_016801955.1 Conus betulinus
ATTTGGTATGATGACTCATTACCATACAAAGCATAATATGCAAAATCCTTTTGTGCTGAAGGTCGCACTTGTCGCATTTCAATGCGAGCAAATGGCGAAATGGGTGTCGGCAATCGAAGCGAGTCAAAACACGCTTCACCATCAGCATTTATATGGACGAAAAATGGGGGGGGGGGGGGGGGGGTTCCAAAAAAGATCTTCCCTGCTTTCTGTCAGCCTGAGCAGCTTTGCTAAAAATAGCGTTTAAACTGAAGATTGGAACGTCGCGGGCTGGGACATTTCTTTTGTTGTTGTTGTTATTGTTAAGGGATTCAAGCAGATTGAAAAGAAAAGCGGTGGATTTATGAAGAGGAAGGTGGATAGGGGTGGAGGTGGGGGACGAGGATAAAAGGCAGACAAGGAGGTGGTAGGGAAAGAGGGGACTGGGGAAAGGGGGGAGGGGGGGGGCGACAGGGAAAGGAAGAAGCCGGGAAAGAAGACGGGAAGGATGGGGTAAGGGGAGGTGGCGGGGTTGGGGGGGGGGGGGGGTTGTTGTTAATTTTCTCCATATTCCGCCGTGCCCGACAAGAAAAACAGGAAAGCGCAGGAAACTATCAGAGTGTGGATGGACAGCAGGATTAAACCTCCACGTATTTATAGCACAACGCGATCCGTCCACTGACCAGGACGACTGGAGACTGTCAAGGTCTCTTCCTGCCAATCGGAGGGCAGTTCACAAAATTGGACGAATCACGCAGCTCGACGTAAAAGTTTTCAGTTTCAGTTTCATAAAGGAGGGTGTCACTGCGTGCTGACTGGTCCATATACGCTACACCAAATCCGCTAAGTTTCGAGACCACACTGCGCATGATTTTAAAGCTGATGGAGAAATGAATTAACGACTAAGATGAGAGAAGTTAAGAAGAGACGTAAAAGAAAATTGATAACAAAAGAGAGAGACACGAGCGAGAAAAGACGAAGTTTAAACGATATAGAATTCACGACAAAGTCGAAGTTTAAATAATTTAGAATTCACGACAAAGACGAAGTTTAAACAATCTAGAATTCAAATCAGACTCTATTCTAAGTCACGTCATTTTCAAATGAACAAGATAACTGTTGTCTGAAACACCTAGAGATAAAAAAAAAAAAAAACGAAAATCCTTTCCGATTTGTATTCACCCAACATTTTTATCCCCATGCACCAAAAATTATGTCTTCTGATTTGGTGGATGAAAAATTGGAAGTTGGTGTTCTCGTACAGGCTGATCCTCTCTCTCTCTCTCTCTCTCTCTCTCTCTCTCTCTCTCTTCAAAAGCACGTGCAGATCGCCCAGAACGAGGCTGTATGCGTCAGCACACTAAGCCAACAAACATGGCCAGTAAAAGAGAGCTTGTCTGGCATTTGTTTCAAATTCCAAGGACGTGATGAACCAAGTCGAAAAATTTACATATAGAGATTTTTTTTTTTTTTTTTCTTTTTTTTTTTTTTTTTTTTTTTTTTTTGGGGGGAAGATGGGTTGGACGGGTAGAAATACGGTAGGGGGGAGGGGGCGGGGGGGGGGGGGGGGGTAAGGAAATGAGATCACTCATTTCCACTGTTCAGAAAAAAGTGGATGTCCCATTGGCAATGTCAGCTTAGGGTTAGCATTCAGTAAACGGAAGCTTTAAGAGTGGGGAGGTAGGGCTGGGGGTGGGGAGGGTGAGGGGGGGGGGGGGAAGAGACGGGGCGAAGGAGATGGGGATGGGGGAAAGAGGCGGAGTGCGAAGGAGGGGGGGGGGGGGTGAGGTTTGAAGGAAAAAAAATGATGGGAGAAAGTGCCGTTGAAAGAGTGAGAGTGTAGGTAGTGATAGGGGAGGGACGGGGGGTGAGGGGAGTGGCGGCGGGGTGGATGGGGGTGGGGAGGGAAGGTAGTGAGGAACTGAAGAAAAAGATCGATAGAGAGGGTGGGGGTTGATTCAGAGAGAGACAGACAGACAGACAGAAGCATACAGCCGGGCGGACAAAGACAACGGTGGGGAAAACAAAACACAGGAAACGAATAGTCTTATTAAAGTAAAAGATGAAAAAAAAAAGTGGAAAACACGCGACAAAAAAATACTAAAAATTGCAGACGAGAGAGAGAGAGAGAGAGAGAGAGAGAGAGAGAGAGAGAGAGAGAGAGAGAGAGGGGGGGGGGGGGGGCGGGGACGTTTGAAGTGAAACAACGAATTAAGTCTTAGAAAAACAAAGCACCTCGCCTTTATGTCTTGTCTCTTCTATCCATGGAAAGGATGAAGGGGTAGTGGATTGTACTGTCCTGAAGATTACCTCCAGGTAAAACAAAATCAAACGGAGGTTAACTGACTTTGTTACTGTTCCTCCGTGTGTTTGTTTGACTACACTCAACATCCAAAAGGCTGCGCCAGTCTGGAATAAATCTGTATTTGTATATTTCTCCAGTTGTCGTTGCTGTGTAGATCTGTCAGGTACGAGGTATATGGGCAAGTTTGGAACATGCTTTTTATGTCTCCGTGTTTGTTCTGTGTGCTCTGTGCGGCCATTTTTGCTAGGTGATTTAGTGTCGTAAGCAGCATTCGTTTGGAGTTATGGGCCTGCAATTCTTTCATCTTGGGACCAAGAGTTACCCCACCTGTTTGTTACTTACTGTTTACTCTTCCCTGCCTCACTTTAGATGTCAATAAAAAAAAAGTGTTGTTTGTCAGTCAGTAATCAGTTTTTACTCAATAAAAAAGAATTCGTGAAACGAAAAAAAAAGGAGAGCAAAAGGAAGAATATGATTGCAGAAATCACCCACCAACGCACAGACAAAACTTGATTTCTGATATTTTCGGATATTTGATCAAGAGAACAAACAAGATTCCACTGTACCTAACTTGCATTCAGTCTTCCAACTCACACATAATACTAAACACGAGCAGCGGGAGTAAAAATAATACATAGACGATCCTGACCCGACATGTACACGCTCAGTCATCACAAAATCATGCGGCATTGTACACACTGCTCATTGTACACACTGCTCATTGTACACACTACTCATTGTACACACTACTCATTGTACACACTGCTCATTGTACACACTGCTCATTGTACACATTGCTCATTGCACACACTGCTCATTGCACACACTGCTCATTGTACACACTGCTCATTGTACACACTGCTCATTATACACACTGCTCATTGTACACATTGCTCATTGCACATACTGCTCATTGTACACACTGCTCACTGTACACACTGCTCATTGTACACACTGCTCACTGTACACACTGCTCACTGTACACACTGCTCATTTGCACACACTGCTCATTTGCACACACTGCTCATTGTACACACTGCTCACTGTACACACTGCTCACTGTACACACTGCTCATTATACACACTGCTCATTGTACACACTGCTCATTGTACACACTGCTCATTATACACACTGCTCATTGTACACACTACTCATTGTACACACTGCTCATTGCACACGCTGCTTACCACACACGTGTTGTGTTTTCAAGCCTGAGTTCAAGGCAGTGACAGACTCCGAGTGAAAAGTTAGATAAGGTAATGTTGTTTATCGTCCAGCCGACCGCAAAGGGCCATATCAGGGCTGTAACCGCGCGTTCAAGTCAACTTACAAGTCATCACACACACACACACACACACACACACACACACACACACACACACACACACACACACACACACACACACACACAACAAAATCTCATTTACACAACTCTTTGAAATACACCTTCTAAAAGCACACCGAAAATTTCCTTAAAATCTTTCTTCTTTCTTTCGGTAAAATCTTAGATCACATGAAAAATGTCAATCTCTTTCAGAAATTCAAAGATCACATCAGATGGGACATCTCTGAACAAGGTTTTCATGGAGACTGCTGTAAAGTGTTTTATATCTCACATCATGCAAGTCCCAGCACTCTAAAAGAACATGTTTCACCGTGAGTGGCACATGACATGGAATGCACCACGGAGCTTTCTTCACCTTTTAAAAGATAAGAATGGGTGTACACGAGTGGCCTGTATGCAGACGGCACAAGACTGTTTCTTCTTTACGTCTACTACACCCCTGAAACAAGGTAAAAATTCTCTCAGGTTTAGACGGATTTGGAACAGTTTGTTATCCGTCAGCGAGTTCCATTCCTCTTGTCAGAGGTCTTTGACGTAAGCCTGGGCTTTGGGTTTCAGATCAGTGTGAAGGGATTAACGATCTGCTCAACTTTAATCTTCGTGACTCTGAGTGTCGGGAGAGTCAGAGTTTTTGTGTTGCATGAGACTGGCAATTGGAATGAGACGAACCAGTCACCCTTGGTCTTCGTTTGTTATGTCTGTACTCGAAAAAGACGAGTTCTAAGAGTGTTATTTTTGCAATGTTTGTACTAAGTCAGCTACAGGACAACAGCAAAACAGAAGGAAAATGAAGCAAAACAAAAACAAACACTAACAAAGAAAGGCATAAAGAAACAACAAAAGCACACAGAAAAAGGAAAAAGAAACACATTATTTCCATAACTCAAAAACGAAATGAAGTATAACAGCCTTAAACCCTACGAGAGAAAGGGGCTGACAATATGACTCACGAGTCAGCAGTGTACCCTGGCCTGTGTGTTGTGGCGGAGCAAGGCATAAAGACCATCCACGATTTAAAGTACCACGACACGTCATACAACTAAAGCCTGTTTCACATCCTCCGGCTTGCTAAGGGAATTGGGATGTTTAAGAAACAAAACAAACAAAGTCACCTGTTGTATTCACTCTCATTAGATACATATCCTCCACTCCCCCACTCCACACACCACACATCCTCATTCGCACAGCAGTTAGCAACACATGAAGTTGATAAATCGGTCTTCATAATTGACGGAGAAAAATCAATACAGATTTCAGATTAGATTTGCATTGGTGAAGAAAGCGTTTAAAACGGCAGTTTAAAAAAAAAAAAAGAAAGAAAGAAAGAAAGAAAAGAAGCTCATACAAATACAAGGTGTATGTCACGCGACATATCACATGTACATTGAATGTCAAGCTTTTTGTTTGTAACCAGCTAGAGTAGCTCCCCCTGAAAAAAGCGCGAGATGATTACCCAGAACGAGGCGTGTTATCTCTATGCGTCAGCACACTATGCCAACAAACACGAGCAAACGAGAGCTCGTCAGGGACTGGTACAAA
>JADBJO010004535.1:0-21291 GCA_016801955.1 Conus betulinus
TTTGTTTGGTTTCCCTTACTACTCTTCGCTGGCTGCTTCGGGGTTCTATTGGATTCTTTTTTGCACCCTTGGTGGTGAGAACACCACGGTATTATGGACAGTACTGTGACAGATAGGCCAGCGCCAGCCAGCCGTGTCTCCCTGATGAGTTTCCGACCCAGCGGACGAAAGACCTCGAGAGCAGCAATACAAATATATCTGCCTTTAAAAAGGAGTGCGATGGTACCCTTTTGCAGCCAGTGAAGAGTTTTCATATTTTTTCTAATTTCATGTTCCCAGTTTTTTACATCTTCAACCTCCCTGCTGCCCCCGCCCTCCTTAAGTTCTAAGTTCTGCCAAGTCATTACTATGAAGACAATTTAGTTGTTGGCCTGCGCTTGTTTTTCCCCCACTATTAGATTGTTCGTCTTTGTATTTGTCTGACTTTATTCAAGATTAAAAGGCTGTGCCAGTCTTGAATAAAAGTTACTCTGTGTTAGGTTTCCTTATGGGAGCAAAGACTACCCCACTTGTTTACTGTTTAATAGGGTATGGCATACTGATGCAGTGTGTGTGTGTGTGTGTGTGTGTGTGTAATTAAGTCAGGGTAAGTGCAAAACCCTGCTGGTGTGTGTCATTTATTTAACGTCTTTCCACTAATCGTGATATTAGACGGATACCCTGCTGGTTAAGTTATTTTTGTTCACTGATGTTCTAATGGGCAAGTGAAAAGCAAGATAATTGTTTAGCTCTGCTCATATTCTCATACATGCAAGTATGATATGTACTGTATATTTGGAACAAACATGTTTTTTAAGTCTGTCTTGAATGTGGTGAGAGAATGTGATTTTCCAAGTGACTGAAGTAATTTGTTCCATGTAGCTGAAGCTTTACAAAAGAAGTACTTTTTGCTCTTTGTTTATTTTTCAGTGTGGGCAGTTGCAGGAGATGAGTGTCAAAGGAAAAGGGGAACTAATGTGAAAGTGTGTAGATGGGATGTAATTCAGACAGATGGTCTGATGTTGAAGAGTGTGTAGATGGGATGTAATTCAGACAGATGGTCTGATGTGAAGATGTGTAGATGGGATGTAATTCAGACAGATGGTCTGATGTTGAAGAAAGTGTGTAGATGGGATGTAATTCAGACAGATGGTCTGATGTTGAAGAAAGTGTGATGGATGGGATGGTGTGATTCAGACAGATGGTCTGATGTTGAACCTGAGATGACAGCACAGGAGAGTGTGGAAAATGTGTAGTGGATACTGTGACAGATTGGCCACCAGTCAGTGATTGCAGACGTGGTGTTGCATGTTCAGACTTTGGAGGATCTAAAGACTGGTTGAACAGCACTGTTTGGAAGTCTGTGGAGAAGGTATTCAGGAAGGCTGGCAAGAAGAGAGTTACATTATGTATTTCAGGAGATGCAAAGGTGTGTGCACCAAAGTGTTGGTCACATTTGAAACAAAAGTGCCTGTGGATATGTCTGAAGCCTGAATTCAGGCAAGTTGATGTAGATTCAGGCAGACTACTGCTTGAAGAAAATAGTCTATAGATGAAGCCAAGCTTTAAAATAGATGTTTTTGTATCTTATATGGCCCAGTTTGTCTTTCAGTTTTTCAGGCAAGACTTCAGACCACACAATGCACTCATGTTGGAAGTTAGTGAGGACCTGAAACTAGATGTATCGGTATATCTACAAATGCTAACAGACATGTTGTTGGAAAAATAGGACATGTCTTGAAATGTATCTGTCAGTAACCTGCCACTTTATTTATATTCATGCTGTCTCCATATGTATGGGTTTTAGAGGATGCACATGTGCATGTGTTTAGAAAGAAAATGTTCAGTTTGTTTCCTTTTTTTCCAGGAAATGAGCCTTCACCCTCTGGCATACGTTTCGCCTGTATTTGCCCGCTCTGTTTTTGTCTCCCCTGGTGTTCGTTATTTTCCGCAGCTGTCTGCACGTGCTGCGTTAGTTCCCTCACACATTGAAACCTTGTTTAAGTCAAGGCTGGCCAAAATAAATGGGCATTCCTGAGACGTGTCCAGTGAAATCTTAGCAGTAGTATGGGGTGTGGAAACAATTCATTCACAAGACTAGGGTTGTGAACTGACCGCATTCCATTGATTTCACAAAAAAAATATAAATACTAGGAGCAGTTTTGGGTTGAAAAATGCAAATGCAAGAAGATGAAACTATTTCACAAGTGAACTTTATGATGGTGTGGAAGAATGTTTGTGCTGTTGAAGTTGCCCAAGATTGTGCTCATCGCAGTCTTTCTCACTGTTTTTCAGGCCATGTGATCAACATCCAGACAGGGGAATGGGTGAACAAAAGGAGTGTTCTGAGGGCTGGCATGGACTCCTTTTACCAATACCTCATCAAGGGCAGACGCTTTCATAGCAGGCCACAAACTGACTCACCTCACCTTTGAAGCGCCATGGTACATGCCATTCCATGTGATTCATGATTCAACATTTCATTGTCCATATGTTATGAAACTGATTTTTTAAAAATGGGAATATTTCATCTGCAGTGTAGCAGAAAGCAGAGTCAGTGAGAAGTGGACAGTAAAATGGTTAAAACATTTAATTCAGATATAAGGTATAAACATAGTATATCATTTAAACTATAGTAAAGAACTTACTACAAAGAAAAAACATCATATCACATTTAAACTACAGTGAAAAACTTCCTGCAAAGATGTGATGATTGCTGAGATTCATATGACCTTTGGCATGAGCATTTACATGCAAACTGTATGGAGACCTTGTTCTGAGATGTTCCAACTAATGTAACTTCAAACTTTTTAGATGAGATCAATATTTTTCATATGATCAATATTTTTGATGTAATCATATTACGATATGGACTGTGATAATATATTGTTGAGATTAGTATTCAATATTCCAGAATTTGCTCTTTTTTTCCACTTTGACCTACCTTCTCTTAAAAGGTTTGAATTTTAATCTTAGTTTTTGATTTGTACCTGACATAGTCTCCTGGCTGGCTAGACTATCCCATGAATTGTGGCCATGGTCAGGACTGCCTGTCTCAGCGGTGTTCTCTTCATCACTGCATGGCTTGGTGTCCATTTCTCTTCCTCTGTTTGGTTTATGAGCTGTGGCTCCATGGCTTAGCTGAATTAATGCAACTTTTATTAAGGACATAGTGCAGCTTTTAACGATGCTAATGTTTTAGGCAAAGCTGTCTGAGGATGGATACTCCTTTTTTGTAATAAACATTTTATTGCATTTTTTTTTAAACAATAACACATACACATAAACGAAGAAAGAAATGGGAAAGGGGAACATCGAGTGGGTAGTGGGGGGAAAGGAGAAGGGGGCATATATACGGAAGGGGATAATCTAAGATTATCATACTCCTGAAAATAACATCATCATCATAGTAATAGTAACAGTAATAGCATCTCAATAATAACAACAGTACCTAGAACAATGACGAGGACAGCATGACTATCAAGCTGGAGGTGAAAAAAAAAGAAAAGGGGGGGGGGGGGATGGATACTCTTACTCATGCTAGTTCCATGACCCTGCTATTACTGCAGTCTGTAGGCCGCTGTGGCAGGTGGAAAATATCCCCCCACCCCCTTACTATTATCTCCTTCCCCCCTTGAGAGTTGGATGAATCAGTCAGCATTGAAATCTGCAGCTTTGCACAAAAAAAAGTCACCAAGCCTCATGAGAGAATTATTGTTCAGTCGTCTGGGCTGCCCTCTCAGATAACCCAGTATGCTAGCATTTTGTTTGCTGGTCAGAGAGGTCAGTCTGCTTTGTGCACTTGGTCTAAGCCCGCAGCGAACCATCTGGTTATCAGCTGTGTGTGGCAGACAGCCCACAGCGAACCATCTGGTTGTCAGCTGTGTGTGGCAGACAGCCCACACAAACCATCTGGTTGTCAGCTGTGTGTGTCAGACAGCCCGCAGCGAACCATCTGGTTGTCAGCTGTGTGTGTCAGACAGCCCACAGCAAACCAACCATCTGATTGTCAGCTGTGTGTGTCAGACAGCCCGCAGCGAACCATCTGGTTGTCAGCTGTGTGTGTGGCAGACAGCCCACAGCAAACCATCTGGTTGTCAGCTGTGTGTGGCAGACAGCCCACAGCGAACCATCTGGTTGTCAGCTGTGTGTGGCAGACAGCCAGCCTGTGAAGGAGAGGCAGACACATCAGCAGGAGTAGTAAATGGCTTCTGCATTTGCCAACTAACTGTAATAGTGAAAGGCAAGATACTAGTTTTCTCCTCCCCACTTGACCTACCACCAGTCTTCTGGTTGAGACAGTCAGCCAAGGTTCTGTGGGGGAAGTATGTCACTTAGGCGTGTAAACAGTCCCATGGCAGCAGGGGAATGGTTTCTGACCAAAGAATTGCACTTCATGGGCCAAGAAAGGAAAATGTGTGTCATACTGTGGTGACACACAGTCCTAGGAGAGAACAACCTGTCTTTCAGTCTGTTGTGATGTTGAAGTCACACAGTGCAATATTCAAGTCACAGGATTGTGAGGTCTGGTGATTTGAAGCTGTTTACATGTTTATTCCATGAGATATTGTGACTGTGGTCAAGTTCAGTTTAATTATGCATACATTACTGTGGTGCAGGTGTAGGCAGGAGTTATATCCCTGTACTAAAGGAAAGACGATTCCAGATTTGGTCCAAATGCAAAATAAGAGCAATGGCCAAGTGATTTTCTGATTATTTCCTTTAGAGCACGCTGTGCTGTGGCTGTTGTATTGAAATCTGTCCTGTTTTCTGAGAGCTATGTATACTTTTGTCTTTTTTGTAGATTAATGTGTGTGTTCCACCGGGGTACATGCTTATGCATGACACTGCCTGAATAGTGAGGCAGGCCAAATAAACGAAATTCTCCTCATGCTAAATTCACTTCTGACCCTGAAGTTACTAGTGATAGTAGGTAAGTATGCAGAAAATGAAAACGGAATTGCATTACAGCCCTCCCTTCTTTTGCACACTTAAATGAAGCTGTTCACTAATATTGAGGAAAAGAATGACCTATTGAAGACTTTTTTTCAGTAAAGGCAGCCAGTCACTGCAAAGGCCTCACATCACAAGCTCTGAATCAACCGTGAAAGTGGGCAGATGTTAAATTCTGTCATCGGTCATTGTGTAGTTCCCATCAGAGGAAAATTCTACTGCATGTTCACTGAATGTTCTTCTTAGTTTAGTAGATGTTTTGTTGAAGACTCACTCCTCCCTGTAGCTGGCTGTGAACACTCAAACAAGTGCTCCTGTTTGGAGATTACCGTTTCCAGCTGTATCTTCCATACCGGTGTGACAGGTAACCTGAAAAGTACAGTGACCCTTCACTGCTGAGTTGCTGTGTGGACACACATGTCGACCATTTTGCCATCATGGATGTGACAGCAGCTGTTTTAGTGTATGTGTGTTACAGCAGCACAGTTGATGTTGTCAAATGATGCAAGGAGGGGATAAGAAAGAAGGTTATCCACTGTAATTAGAAGACTTTGTAAGTAACCTGTGAAGACGTTGATCGGTCTCCATCATTCTTCCTGCAGTCTTCAAGGCAAGTGTCTGCCTTACTCAGGGTGAGGGACTAATTGAACTGCTTGTTGCTGGTCTCTTGTGTGTGTTTGGGGTGGATCATGCTGAACAAAATCTGTCTTGTAATCAGGTCATGTGTGAAAATGGAGAGTGCGTCTGGTCTGTCGAAAAATGTATTTGGTGTTAGTGCAAATGTTAATTGGTGTGAATAGGGTTGGGATACAAATGGCTCATGACAAATCCCCAGTCTTAACACAAAAACTAGGTTTCATTAGCATGTGATATACATACAGCATTAGATGCATAGATGGCCTCCTTTTGTCTGGGAATCAGTTATGAAGAATGTTTCGAAAAGTTACTGTACATGTTAGAAAATGCCATCTGTGTTTAATGTCATCTTGACTGATACAAGCAACTGAAATTCTGCTGATTCCCTTTCCCCCATCCCCCTGATCAGTTCCCGCCCTCCCCTCCCTCTAAAGGATGATGATTTACACTTGAAAAAGCTGTTGTTACATGAAAACTGGTTACATTTTGTTATTTTGCCGAGATCATGCTAGATGAATTGCATGTACCCTATAAAATGCATGGGGCTTAAGTTTGTAGCATAAATATGTATAGAGAGTCCAGTTGTGTAGGGTGAAATTGTACTGGAGAAAACTTTTTGGGAAAGGCTACAAGACAGCTTTTTTGGGTAACCTTGTCACATCTGGGTTAATGTGTAAGTAGGTAGGAAAGGGGTGGAGTTTCACACATTTAAGGTAAAAAAAACATGAGGAGAGCATTTTGAAAATTTCATTTCTGTTTTCTTGGTTTTAGGTTCACATTACTGAAAAAAACTTTACATTAGGTATGCTAGTAAGTCCACCTCAGGTTAACATTGGGCAAGATGTCTCCTTTTTCTTCATATCCTAATGACTAAGCTTCCTTGTCAGTATTTGTGCAAGCATCTCGCTTTTTTTTTTTTTTTTTTTTCTGCAGGAGCAGTTTCTTTGTTTCAGTGGGAAGTTGGTTTGTGCTGCAACTGACTTGCCAGACACTGGTGACCCTGTAGTGGAACCTACTATGTGGTTACAAAATGATGCAAGAGATGTTTAGAGCTCTGGGCTTGTTTATAATTTAGTGCTTGTACATCCTGTTATTTCCTATTCTGTCTGTTCAGAGAAGGTTTAAGCATCATCTCCGATGTCTGACCAGGAGATGTCAAGAATAGCAGACCCATCAGCTTATGTCACAGCCTGGGCAAGTGTAATTTGAATCACTTGGGATATTTTTGCCCTGACAGGCTCCTACCCAGAGTTGAATTCGCTGTGGGCTCTATTGGGAAGACTAGAAGTACACCGTTGAGTTTCATCCACTTAACAAACACACCTCTGAGAGTGTTGGTCAAGTTTCCTGACCAGCACTGTAGGTGTCTGTACTTCTCAGGCCTGGTTGGTGCTGGAATGTATTATGAAAGTACGCTGTACGTTGTCAGATTACAGCCCTGTCACACAGCGTCGGGCCAGAAAGGGACTCCATAGCATCATCTTCTTTATCCTGATCCTCGCTGATCTGCACAAAATTTTTAATGTCTGTGGCTGCATCTGCTGCACTATCAAGGTGACCTCTGTTTCAGTTTCCTGTCTATGTTTGTGCCCTTGGTGAGTTTGTATTGAAGTCATTGGTGTCAGCAAGTTCATTGGTATCAGCATGTTCATTGGTATCAGCATGTTCATTGGTGTCAGCAAGTGTCTGTCAGTGGACTGTCACTGGACAGGTGTGGTGGCATCGCCCACAGTGGGGCCGTCTCTCACGCTGGCTTCTGACTAAGTAGTGATTGTAGTCTGGCACCACTGATTCTATTGAAATGACTTGGGCAGCAGTGCAGTGCCTCTTCTGCTGGATAGTGCCATGATCACTTTCTTCTGACCACTCGCTGTGGATTGCCGGTTTTCTGGGCAGCAGTGGTGGGACAAACCAGGTTCTGATGTGGGTACTGAGCTGTAAAGAGTGGCATGGGCATAATGCCCTCTCAGTTGCACAGAAGGAGACAGTATCCTCCTCCAAGTTTGGATGGGATCTAAATTTTTTTTGTTTAATCAATGGTCAGGATCCATCTCTTTCTTGGCTTTCCAGAGATGATCCACAGAGGGCAGAGTAGTGATGCCATTAATCAGTGGGGGTTGTTTCTTCTTGTTTTTGTTGCTTAAGTGCAGAACTGGCGTTTCCGGTCTTCCTATTAGAAAAGTGAAATCCACTCGGTTATTGCCTGTTCTATCAGTTCAGAACTGATTGCTTGATCATTTGATCATATGAGGTTCAGCCTGACTGAGAGTCATCAAGTAGTCTCCAGAGACTGGGGATGCACTTATGAATCATGCTTTATTTACTCATCTGAAGTGTAGCTCCATGAATGTCCTGTGTTGAATTTTTTGTCCTCCATGTTGTTGAGAGCTCTGGGATTCACTCTGGTACAGAAGAGTTTTTGAAGGAAATCTGTTTATTATTTTATTTGACCTTAATGTTATCAACTTAAACACATTTTTTAAAGTGTTTTAAATCTTAAGAATTTTTTTTGTGATGCTTTTAGCCTTGAAATTTTAATTGAAGTAAGCACGGATGTCTGTCTAGGGTGCATGTCAGGGAGTTTCGCTGTTGAAATCTTACTTCTTTTCATAAACTGACTAAGCCTTTTTCAAGGTTAATTTACAAATTTAGCAAATGAATAGAAAATCGACTAAAAGATGGACCTGCCTTCACCTCACTCACTTGGTCATGGAGTCACAGTAATCAAGGGTAAAAACAGGAAAGTGAGGAATGGGTCTGGAACAGAAATGCAACAGGTGTGCCAGATGAGTTTGTGGCCCAGTGGCAAGGAAGTTTACAACATTGGATGAATCATGAAATGGCACACAAGACCAGACAGTGTCATCCAGAAATCTGGATAAAATAACATTCATAATTAAAGGCGGCAGAAATAAAGAATAGAGAAAGTACAAGCAATGCACTCATTTTTTTTTTTCTGCTGAAGTTTCGATGGAATTATATTCATAAATATGAGACAGAAGTAAAGAATAAATGTAAACATACACTCTTTTAGCTTTCTTTCTGCAGAAATTTGGATGGAATAATATTCATAAATAAAATGGCAGAAATAAAGAATAGATAAAGTGTAAACAATGCTGTCATTTGGATGGAATAATGTTCATGAAATAAAGAGGCAGAAAAATAAAGTGTAATCAATTCACCGTTTTTTTGTTTTATTTCTTAATCTTCGATAAAGTGAAATAAATCTTGGTTTAAATGTCGGAAAGTTCAAAAAGGAAATCTGGCCAAATTCTGTTAAGCCATGTTCCAATGCATAAAAAAATAATTGTTTGTTTGTCCAGTTGGCTCCCCCCCAAAATGCCACATTTTTACTCTGTTCTTTGTGGTAGGTTTGCCCTTTTCTGTAGTAGAATTTGAGTATGTATGTGAAAAGTACAGGGTGTATTCATTGCATTGTGCAGCGAATCGTTGTTTTATTCATATGTCCAAAATTGTGGCCTGGACTGTACCTTGTTATTGAATTAATTGGATGTCATGTTTATGTAATGAGTATGTTGTGTTTTTTTTCTCCATTATGTACAGTCCCAAAATGGTGAGAAAAGCCCCGAGTTGTCAGCTCAGCTGTTATGGTTTCTTTGCTTTAAAAAAAAAAAAAAGTTTGGCCCACCATATGGTTTTATTGGTCAAGTAATGAGCATCAATGTTCATATTGCAATTTAATCTGAAAGTTTAAAACTTTTTTTCCTAAAACGTTTGTGGGCCATATTGTCGTCGTTGCACTGGCTGTGTCAACATTATGACTGATGTTTGGGGGGGCAGAAAAAAAAACCTTGCTGTGCTTGTCTGGCAGTGGGAAGGCCCTGGTCATATCGTGGTTGATAATGATTGAGGATTGGTCAGTGGTCGGATGAATGGTGGCCATGTGGAAATTGGTAATGAGCGGAAGCTTCTGGAAAATGTGCGTTCGTATTGCAAAGATATCTTGACTCTCTCAAGTATGTTCATTGATGTTCATTGGTGACCGTTTTTCCTCCACCTTGGTTTAGGTCAGTTGTTTTTTTATGGTATGTCTGGTAAAATGTCTGTGTTATTGACCATGTCTTTTAGAATGAGTTATACTGCTGCCTCTGGTATGCCAAAGCAATAATGGTTTTCACCATGTTGATGGATGCTCTGTGTCAACTATAATTGTGGATGTGGAAGTCATTCACGCGCTAAATGAAGTACAAACATGAAAAACGGCAGAAAGATTGTTGTTGCTGTCTGATTTTTTACTTGTCAGATTATGATGCATGTGCAAGCCACCCACTATTCCCAACTCTTCTGGTTACATTGTTTACTGCTGTGACCTGGGGTGGTATGCATGAAGAACCGAATAACGTATTGGGGGATAAATCCAGAACATCGATTAGCTATTCGCCTTATTCCGATGCTATTTTTTTTGGTATGCATAATGCATTTTCGGCAGAGGAATAGCTAGTCGATGTCGTTATTTTTAGATCTGGGAATCCCGGCCGTGTGCGCATGCGTCAACTTCTTGTTTCGACTTCCTTCCTTGCGCGTCTTTTCAGTTCCAGAACAATCGGCAAACCATTCAAAATTGATAAGCGTTTTTTTTTCAAGAATGGATTCATGTAGTGCGGCAAAAAGAATCAGGAAGCCTAACTGGGTACCGGCAGAAGTGCGCACATTACTACAGGAATTACAGATTGAAGGTAAATCTTTGTTTGGTGCCAACACCGCCACAAATACCACCAAGGTCAAAAATCTAGTATGGGCGAAAATAGCAGACGCCGTGTCAGCTTTGGGAGTGGCAAGAAGAACGATTGAGGAGGCGAAATTAAAATGGAAAACATTGAGAAAGGAAGTCATCGAAAAAGATACTGAAGTGAGAAAAACTGGTGGTGGACTAGCGCAGGAAAGGCACCTTCCCTACGAGGAAATGGTGAGAGCTGTCATTGGGGAGAAATCGGCCCTCTTCCATGGCATCGATGGTATGTATGTTCATTGTTTCACCGTTTGTAATGTCAGTAAATATTAAAAAAATGATAACAGATAGAATACGAACTACTCTCAACAAACCACCAGCTATGTAACATTGACAAGGTGTGTGATATAAGAAATAGATTTTTTTTTCAGTGCCAAATCATGTCATTTTGATGAGACAGAGGTAATTGAATTAACAAAGATGTTTGATATTAAGAAATATAGATTTTTTTTTTCAGAGGCAGTTGAATTAACAAAGATGTGTGATATTAAAAAAATATAGATTTTTTTTTTCAGTGCCAAGTCATGTCATTTTGATGAGACTAAAGAGGCACTTGGAGTGAATATTTTGTGTATATACTACAGCATCTTCTGCAACTTAGAAAAAAAAATCAGTGTGTATGTGTGACTCTTGTGTGTGTGTGTGTGGGTGACTCTGTGTGTGTGTGTGTGTGTGTGTGTGTGTGTGTGTGTGTGTGTGCAGTGACTGTGTACTATACCAGATAGTAGCAATGAGACTTGAGTATTCGCAGCTAGATTGTCTTTGAGTAGTATGAATTAGCACTTTTCTCTTGAAATTTAACACTGACTAAGAATATGGGCAAAATATGAAATCATCAACCAAAAAATCTGTTCATGTTATCAACAGTTGATGGTCATGAAAGCAGAACTGTGCATGATGTTGGGAATGACCAGCAACAACAGAGACTGACAGAGATTCCTCGTCAAGGATATTCAGGTGAGGTACCATGCTTTTTAACTTGCAGTGTGTGTGTGTGTGTGTGTGTGTGTGTGTGTGTGTGTGTGTGTTTATCACTGTACATATTATGTTGGAACTTTTTCTGATCTTTTTACTCTCAGATAGCTCAAAATTATAAATTTGTTTATTGGGAAAAGGAACTGTGTGACAAACACTCAAGTCACAAAGTCAAAATTTTCTTTTACTGTGACTGTTTAGTTACCAAAGGTATATGGCAGTATAATTATTTTGCAGTATATTCCATTCTTGCTTTTATTATGATATAAGAACATTTGCATTCTGATGAAAAGTTCTATTCATTATACAAGGACCTATTTAATAATTTCTTAAATCTCAAATGGTCATCATTAATTAACATAAATACTGGTCATGTAAAAAAGTGTATTTTCCATATATAAAAAAAAAATGACTTGATATAAATTTGCTACACTTATTACAATTTCAAAAATAATCTTCTTTAATTTTGATCTATTGGCATGCATATGTAGCAATGAATTATAGTCAAGACACTTTCCTCTAAGACACATTCACCACAGTACTTTTTTCTCTCTGGCATGCGTGCCCCCCCCCCCCCCCCCCCCCCCCCCCCCCCCCCCATTTTTGATCATGGATATAATGACCAAAATACCATAACATAGGTTTTGACACAGTGCACAAGAAGTTGAAGAACAGAAACCCCAACATGACAGGTGCTGCAAGGCAATATTTACTTCATGGGCAGTTGTTTTATAGACATGAATGAATTATAAATGAAATTGCACAACAGACAATGAAATATGTTGAACTTTGTCAGTAATTATAAACATTTCAATTTCCATGGGAATAATCCCGGCTGTAATGTTGCTACATTGTACATATAGGGGGGGGGGGGGGGGGGGGGGGGGTTATGTGCTTAGAGACATTTGAAATGCAACTTGCCACAATTGAAAAATCACTCCAAAAACAGTTGTTTTAGGAATATCAGCCATAACACAGTTGTTTTGGTTCGTTGAAAGAGTTATTTATTTCCTTCCTCCTTGACCATTCAAACCAGTGTTTCGTAGTATGATTTGGAATTACTTTTTTATGGCTGAAAAGGTGAGATCTTTTCAGTGTTAAAAATAGCATGTTACATGTTACCTTATTATGGTCTGTGATAAAATGTATTTTACTATAAGTTGTAATATGGCTACTTATAATTTAAAAGTCTTACTCTATAATACAGTACAATGCAGGGTGATAAATAACACTGCATCCTATGCATGTATGTCATACAGTGATGAACGTTACCGTCCCTTGGCAAGAAAGTCCAGGATTGACTGACCTGCCATTGACTGCTGACACCAGTGAGTCTAAACAGTCCACTCTCCTCAACACCTATTCTGACTTCTCACTATTGAATAGTTTGTGTGTGTGCATGTGTGTGGCATTCTTTTATGGCATTATGCTGAGGATGCTCAGTGAGACTGCTTCATTACAACCACATCCTGATTTGTCCCACTGCTGCCCCAGTTCAAGTGCCAGTAAATGAGTGATCTACAGGCAGCACTGGGTGTCAAGTCATCATGAGGCAAACTACAAGGACCCTGCACTACTGCCGAGTCATGACACTGATGTTACTTTATATGCCTTTACTCCAAGACAACAACTGCAGCGTTTGTCAGAAAATTTATGAAATACTTTTCATGCATCTTCCCAATTGAACACACAGCAAACTCAACTCTGACTAGGTCTGCTGGGGCAGAAATAAAAATCCCCACAAATAAATGGTTCAGGTGCACAATTATGGATCAAACAGATTATAATTATGTGTACATGAATAATCATATTTATGAAGGAAAATGACACAAAATCTGACATATAGATAACAGCTTAAGCAGTCGCTTACTACTACCCAAGGAAGTATGTATACTGTGTGTTGCTTACATCACTGGGAAAAATGGTGGCAGCAAATGCTTTAAAACATATGAAGAACATTTAAAACAGCACCATCTAGTGAAATAATATAACCTTTGTAAACGCAAGTATTCATTTCATCATACACATTAGACTTGGATTACAGTACATGTACATTTTGACTTTGTTACATAACTGATTACATTCAAAATAGATTTCATACTTGCATGTATGATTATATTCATGTACTTATATGTTTGTACATGTAGACATATGCACATTCAAGTATTTTGACTGTTACAGAGCTTCTTGTTTCTTACTGCTGGTATGAATTGTGTTGTTTCAGATGCGCCTTCCACGTCTGGAGTCAGTACATCCTCCCAAATGGAAGAAGTGCATCAGCCATTGGGTAGATGTATTTTTTTTCTCCCTAAATTTGGCATACTTACACACACACACACACACACACACACACAAATTTTTCTCCCTAAATTTGGCACACTTACACACACACACACACACACACACACACACACACACACACACTCACACTATACTCTAGCAAACTGGGTGATGATCAATTTGTTACATGCATACAAGTCTGTTTCATTTTTAAACAATTACAAAGATTGATCAACAGGACAACAGAAAAGTTCAAAGTACAGCAACAAAATCAAAAACAAGGATACAATCTGGACATGCAACTTGGTTGTGTGGGTGCAAGGGATAGTGGGGAGGAGATGATTGAATGAGAGAGTGTATAATTACCATCAGTAGGTGTTTGTGCAGAAGGACATGATTTAACAGTTCCATTATTCAATGTAATTTCGGTGGGAAGAGGGGGTGGATGTATTCTTACAACGCTCTAAAGATTTCCAACTTGCAACAAGAAAAACAGAAATTGAAAATACTTAAATTTGCACTATTTACAGAGAGACCAGCTGATCCAATTGGGCAGGGTTTCAGTCATAGTCCAGCAGCAAGAAAAGAACAGCAAGGTCATCTCACTCCAGTTAAACTTCTTCTTTCCTTGTGTTTTACATCACCCTCTTGTGATTGGCACATCTGTATGTAGAAATGTTCAACAAATTGTTTCAAAATTTAAGATCTCAACCTGACATTGTTCAAGTCAAGCATCACATTCCATTTCATCACGTTAGATAATTATGTAATTTGCTAAAGCTTTAAATCTCTTTTGCAATTACACAAAACTGCAGTGTGAAGTCAAGCAGTGAGTCCTTTTTTTGTCATGATGGTGAATGTGATTGCTTAGAAGAGAGTGAGAATGGAAAAAAAAGAAAGACAGATTGAGTCTTCCAACAAATGCATTGCTATCTGCAAACAAATCAGCAAAACCCATGTACAGATTAAGTCACTCTTCACCTCTGTACCATCCCACCCAGTTCATCACTAAATGTACTGTGTATCTTTAAGTGTATTAGGCCTCCCCTCACCTTCTTCCTCCCTCCCCTGATCTAGGGGGAAAAGCAGTTAACACTATGCATCATGCCAGTGCTAGCTACCCATGTATGTCTGCCTTCACAAAAGATAGGCAACCAAACGGTATTTGAGCCGCCCTTTTGTGAGAGACCATGTTACCATAAATGCGTCTTCTTATCTGGGCCCAATATGATTCAGATTTTGTATGTGTGTTGGTATAGATGAGTTGCTAATCAAAATTTTACACTGCAATTGTCAAGAGAATATTTCTTCTCTTTTTTTTTCCTAGGTGCGACTCAACAAGGGCCATAGGGCCGAAGGCTCGTCTCCTGGCGAAGGAGAAACGCACCGGCAGCAGCAGCAGACAGACAGGCAGCCGAGTGATTGAAGACGAGTCGCAAGAGGACCTTTTCAAGCAGTACCTGATTGCTGAAATTAAAAAGAGCAACACCATGTTAGATATGATGAGAGAGAGAGAGGTGAGAGAAAAGGAGAAACATCAGATGGATAGAGAGAGAGAGAGAGAAAGAAAAAAAAAAAACATGAAATGGACAAAGAGAGAGATGAGAGAGAAAAAGAGAAACATGAAATGGAAAAACAGAAGTATATCAGAGAAGCAGAGGAGAGCAAGGCACGGAATAAATTATATGAAATATATGTGTCAAAAATTGTTAGAGAAAAATGGAGACAAACAAAATGCAGAAGGTAAAATGGAACATGTGAACTCGTGGTTCACAATTGAAGAAACCTTTGTGTGAAAGTGTTAGTTATGAGATGGATCATATTACAAAGTGGAAAGTGTTAGTGTTGAGATGGATCATATTACAATGTTTCACAGCACTGTTTCCCTAATGTTAGTTGTGGCAGAGGGTATGGAGTGTCATAGTGTTTGCAATATGAATCTAATGTTGGTGCTGTGCATTTCATCCTTGCATTTGGATATTGGAGACCAGACAGAAAAAGGAAAGAAAATGTAAACATGAAACTATTGAAAGGTTATTATGTATGTCTGTGTGAACACAATGTTGAAGATGTAGTGTTCAGACAAATTTAACATAATGTATGCACCTTTTTTCACCAATTTAAACAGTAGAACATTTTTGATGCTCTGCAATGTTTGTAAGCATCTCTTTAAAATAATGCCTGCATCCGTCTGTATGGTATTTGTCGATAGGTAAATCTGCAAAACAGACATACAAGTGGTTTGTTTGTTTCAATGTAGTACTCACTTTCAGGTGAAGTAGTTGTGAATGACCTGTGTTCACACTGCAGCACCAGCAGCCCTCCGTGCTCTTTCAGTCAGTGCAGGGTTTTCATTGTCATTGTCTTCATCTCCTCCTCCTCCTCCTCCTCTGCTTCCTCCTCTTCATCATCAGGTGGTTCTAAGTTCAGTGATGTGGCCCGATTGTGCAACATCACGCAGACTCTGATGATTTTGCAGGCTTTGGGTGGATCAACACGAAGTTGTCTCAGGCAGTTCCATCGTTTCTTTAAAACCCCAATGGCCCTTTCTACAGCTGTTCTGGCTGAGCTGTGGCAGAAGTTGTAGCGCATTTCTCCTTGTGAGATGGGGTTGGGGATGGGTGTCATGAGCCATTCTCTTTGCATGTAGCCACTGTCTCCCAGAAGGAAGCCTGTCAGTGGTCTGTTGTTGCCTTCGAACTGCTCAACACACCTCACCTCTCTCTCAATATTCTGGCATCATGCACACTGCCTGGCCATCGTGCAACGCAGTTCCAGAACATGAGATCAGCGTCACAGATCACCTGTAAAACATACATGCACATGTGAAAGGAACTGAATGTTAAATGACTATGCAAATCAAAATGTTCATCAGCCACATTTTCATTTCATTTTAATTGCCATGTAGTTGAACTGTTAATTTGGCAATGTTTACAGTTGATTCATAGAGCACATTTTCACCTGCGGGAAAGAGTGAAATTTTTTTCTTTCTGCTGAAAAGGGGGTTATGTATGTACTAAGTTGATATGTATCTGTAGACAGAGGGATAGCACAGGAAATTCCCCATGTTAGTATTAAAATGTCACAAGTTTTATGCTATGTCAAAAACGTGTGTGAGAACTTTGGAATTTATGTTAGTGATTTAAAAACTTTGATTGCACGTGTATTTAAAGCGGGGGTAGGTGATTGTGTTGTGCTGAGGGTGGGGATAATAAGTGAATCTACAGTACAAACAAGACCAAACAACAGAAAAGAAAACAGCACAGCTGATAAGTGAAAACATTTCAAACAACAAGCAAGCTACACAGCTTAAACTTTATTTTGTTTTCTGTGTAGGGGCACATTTTTGCACCTCAAACGATACATTAGAAATACTACATAACCGTTTTGTTCAGAGTTGCACACATGTCCCACCAGGAACATTAAAAAAAGAAGACTTTTGAAGGACTGGTTGTTTTTAATCTCATCTTCTTTCTTTTAACATTCTCTTTTGTTGAATCACTATGCTTTTGTTTGGATAATGAAAATTTGCACTGTTGCATGGTTGAATTTGCATGTAAAGTTGTGTTTGTTGACTTAATTATGGTCCCCTTTTTTCATGTTTATGACTTGTTGCATTTCTGTTTCCTCAAACTAGTTTGTATGTTTTCTTTTGTTGAATTCATGATGATCCTTTGTTGTGGTCATGCTAATGAATTCATTTCTTTCATTCTTTGTTTCCTCCAATAATGTATACATTCACACACGCATTAAAGGATTTGTATCAATGTCAATGATTCAGAGACTTTCCCTTTGTATGATGGTACTTTTCATTTTCTGTTCTCAGTGTTTCACTTTCCACACACCATGCATTCCATTACCATTTTGTCACAATACTAAAGAATAAATGTTCATCAACTCCATATCAAGAACATGGCTTTCATTATCTATCTATCTATCTATCCATATTTTCCTACCTTTGTATCCGATTCTGTCAACCTAGTGTGTTTATTTGAAGAGGTTGGAGGTGATAAGGCTACTGCATTAGGAGAGAGAATTTGAAGAGAGTGCACATCCACTGTTTTCCTGATCAGCTGATGCCAACTTGTGCAACTTGAAAGTGCACATCTGTTCCGAGCACATTTCACAGAATCCAAAAAATGCCTTTACAGTCATCATAAGCTGATACTGATATAACATGGTGCTTTAAGAAGGCACACAATACAATATAGTTAGGATCATCTGACCCTGTTTAACCTACCTCCTTACTCAGTTGGAAAAGAATTCTCGGTTCACAATTTACTAAACTGTGTATTTATTCATTTCTTTGGTATATATTTGCTATTCTTCCCAGTACCAAAGAAGAAATGAAGATAGTAGTTCGAAATGCATCTGTTAATTACATGACAGCCTCACAACATGCTAAGCTAAAATATGTAGTTAGACACAATATATACACACATGCCACCTAGAACTGCATGTAACTAAGGAGAAAAAAAAGGGAGTGAGGTGGGGTGTGTGTATGCTGAAGAAATTCACAAGCCTTTCATAAAACTTTCCATTTAAATAGTTATGCATCAACACTACACACACACACACACACACACACACACACACACACACACACACACATATATATATATATATATATATATATTTTTTTTTTAATATCAATTATAAACAAAGCTTGCTAATTCTGCCTAACAGTATGTGCTTCAGTGGGTGAATGGGGACTAATAAATGCTTCTCAAAATGATCCTTCAGCAAACTTATAGTCTCCAGGGGGAGATATATATATATATATATATATGTAAAAATGATGCTCTCTTGTTGTCCTGAGCTCCGCACCTTGTACTAGAATACACTGAAGTAAAAACTGGAGACTGAACAATACAACTTACAAGAATAAAAACAACAGTCTTTTCATGTCTCATACTTTTATTTTTAATAAATTTTCTCTGTTAAATGCCTCATCAGCCAAGGTACAACGATAAAAGCCACACATCAAGTAAAATGACATACTGTTCATGGTGAATTCCTATTCAGGTAAAATCAGATAAAATGAGATCAACAACTGTAGCATGCAAGACAAAATACACACGCCCATAGACCCTCCACACACACACACACACACACACATATATATATATATATAATATATCACAGAGAGAGTAAGGGGGGGGAGGAGGAGAAAGCGGCAGAGAAAAGGGGGGGGGGGGGGGGGGGGTGAAGAAGGAGGGGCAGGTGTTGGGAGAAATGAAAGGCGTGGGGCGGGGGGGGGGGGGGGGGGCGAGTGGAGGGGGGATGAAGATAGTTGGGTGTGAGGAAAAGAAGTACAAGATGAGAGACATGAAGAAGAAACATTTCACATATGTATGCATGTGAATACATATATACATCCACAACTGCATCCAAGTAGCATGATTGAAACAAAGGTGTACACCTCCTTCAGTTTTTAAAGGTATGGTTATACATAATAAAAAAAAGAAAGCGGGAGGGGGGAAGGATGTTGGAGTACGAGAGGAGCATGTGGAAGTGGTGATGAGGGTTGGGGGAGAGGGGTTTTTGTGTGGGGTGGGGTGGGGGCGGGGTGTTTATGCATGTTAATTGTCAAACAAAAATAAGGGAGTAGGGGCTAAGGAGAAGGAGAAAAGGGTAGGGATAGGGTGAGGCAGAGGAAGAGGGGAAGTAAAACAAGGGAAGGGGGCAATATCAATAATAAATTCTCACAAGTATGACAATTTCATTCTTGGGAATATATTCCTAAGAACACACACACACACATGCGCACACACACACACACACACACACACTCACACACACACACACACACACACATATATATATATATATATATTGCCTTGCATACAATAGTTGATAACCTCTTTATACTTGATTTTAAATGAATAGGAAATCACCATCAACAATTAGGTCATTTTATTTGATGTGAGGCTTTTATCATTGCACCTTGGGCTGATGAAGCTTTTAACACAATAACAGTGAAAATTTTATAAAAAACACAAGTCTGAGACATGAACAGGCTGTTGTTTTTTTTTTATTTGTGTGTGTGTGTGTGTGTGTGTGTGTGTGTGTGTGTGTGTGTGTGTGTATAATACTGTGAACAATTAAGTATTCGGGGGAAAACAAGTGCTGGCTAAGATTCTTCAGTCATTATAGTAATGACTTGCCATAGATTTGAACTTTTAGGAAAAAAAAAAAAAAAATGAAGATGAAGAAAATGGGGGGGAATGTATATAAACACACACACACACACACACACACACACACACACACACACATATATATATATATATATATATATATATATATATATATATATATATATATATATACTGCTAAAATTGTTATTGAAAAAGGAAGTATTAAATACTTCATTTTAATAACATTTTCTAGCAGATGTTGCTCCTAGAGACGTTGAGCTTTTTTAGATTTTTAAAGGACATTTTTATATTGTTCTTGATCGATATATATATATATATATATATATATATATATATATAGTGTGCATTTGGTCAGTGCAAACAGACACCTGCCTTGAAGAAGCTCTTAACAGTGACAATTTGGCATGAGAAATAAATAGAGGCAAGAAATGAATAACAAAGATTTTATTGACTTTATATTTGTCTATGTATCTATCCATCTCTCTCTCTCTCTCTCTCTCTCTCTATATATATATATATATATACATGTACATACACACATATGCATACATAAGTACACATTCATATACACACACACACACACACACACACACACACACACATATGCATACATAAGTACACATTCACACAGTACACACACACACACACACACACACACACACACACACACACACACACACACACATATATATATATATATATATGTGTGTGTGTGTCAATGTCAATGTGTGTGAATGGTACACAAATACCTGCAAAGACAAAACAAGTAAAGTTTTGTTTAAAGCCCACAGAGTTCAAGTGTAACTGAACATGTCCTCTTCACTGTACTGAAAAAAAAAAAAAAAAAACCCAGTGATATTGAGGTCAGTCTGCATGTATGTTTGCACTCATTCAATCATAGCGCATTACAAACGACAGTTACGCTACAGGCATACGGTTTTGTGCAAACATATTTTATGCTTTCTACAAACTATACACAAATGCACACATTCAACAGCCTGCAACATGGACACACTGAAAACCTTACATATTCTATTTGCGTATTATCTAAACTACCAACCTGTATACTGTAAGGCGGTAACATCTTAATTTTCTTTTCACCTAATATGATTTTCACTCTATCAAACTAAAAAGTACACTTCCACAAATACCAAATGACACGCTGCAATCATTTCTTACCACTCCCCATACCTCCTCCATTTACAACTTCAGCGACAAAAGCAAAGCAAGCACGCACGCACACACACACACACACACACACACACACACACACACACACACACCTCCCTCTCTCTGTGTCTTCTTTTCACTTACCTGCACATTGATGGAATGGAAATTCTTCCTATTCACATATTCATGCTCGGGGTAGTCGTCTCACGGGGTGCCTGGATCCTAATCTGCGTGCCATCAATGGCACCGATGGCATTGGGGAATCCATTCCTTTCAAAAAAGATTCGTTTCGTGCGTTCAGCTTCTTGCTGCCTTGGCTGAACAACCCAGTCCGGCACTCTCCGATACAGCGCATCAGTCACCCGTTTTATAGCCCGGCACGCAGTT
>JADBJO010004535.1:21594-33071 GCA_016801955.1 Conus betulinus
TGGCCGCCATTTTTGCTCCGCGTTTTCGATCCTTATTCGGGCCGGACAAGACCACATAAAGTTACTCCTTGGATGACGTTTTAGGAACAGCCTATTCGGCTTCATGCATACCGATTTCAGCCCCCATTTTTTTTCGAATTGGGGGTATTTCCCTCTAGCCCCGAATAAGCGCCGTCATGCATACCACCCCTGAACACAATCCATCCTGTCCTGGTCTCTTCACAAAATGCATGCAAGACATGACCAGGGGCCGTACATACATGTCGTCAATAAACTTACTTCTATCGTACCTGTATTCTTTGGGTTTTGTCTCGGTTTCTACCTGCGAAGTGCCCAGAACGCAAAGGGTGAAGGTCAGATAAAAAGAGGGATTCCCTCCTCCTGCGCATGTCTTGAATAACCGCAAACGTTCTGCCCATGTCCATTGCCATCATTGTTGTTGACAAAATGGCTTCCAAACAGCATGCCGTCTGCTTTACAGACACGGAGGTTCTTGCTCTCTTGCAGGCCATTAGAGATGACAGAGAAGTTCTGTTGTGTCGGATAAACAGACAATATGATCCGTAAAAAGAATGAAGCCTGGGAGAGAATTGCAGCTGATGTGTCAGCCTTGGGCGTAGCGTTGCGCACAGTGACGGGGGTGCGCAACAAATGGAGGGATTTAAAGGTGCTGGGGCAGAAGACTGCTGCTTCGAAGACTGGGGGGGGTGGGCCTCCGCAGAAACTTCACCCATTCACAGACTTAGTGAACGCCATCCTGGGTGAGGGCTCAGCGCTATCATCTGGCATTGCAGGTATGTAGCATGTACGATGGAATTGTTGTGTGTTTCAGTGTGTTTGTGCGAATGATTTGGGCGTCAGTTACTGTTCTTTGTGGTATGTATCACTGTCCATCTGTCATTCTGTGCCTTGTGTAAATGTTTAACTGTTACTGTTGTCAGTGTCACAAGTCAGTTTAATGTCAGACTGTGACATCTTTCCTAATTATTATTTTCTTCTTTTGACAGGCTAACATGACACTGTAAAAGTGTAAACAATGATCAGTGTGTAACTGAGAGTGAGACTGACACTCTCTCTCTCTCTCTCTTTGGCTGTGTGTGTGTGTCATTCTCTCTCTCTCTTTGGCTGTGTGTGTGTCATTGTGTGTGTGTCGTGTGTGTGATATGAATCCTGCAATGCCCCCCAAAAATGTTGGGCTGCTGCTTAGTTATCTATCATTTAGCTAACGTTTTCATAGTTTCCAAATCATGACATGATACATGATAGACTACAAATGAAGTAGAAGAACATTAGTCCTAATTGATAGTAAGTCTTGAAATCATACCTTTTCTGTAGCTCTAGAGTGTGGATTATTGGACTATTACTTCATAAGCGAATTTGTAAAGTAGTGAAACTACCAATGTTTGTGATGATTTATTGTACTAATGATACTAATGATTTTTTTCCCAGTGTAAAATGAAGGTATTCCTCTACTGATATGCACAGTTATAATATCTGAAGGAATTCAAAACAAAACAAGTTATATGATGTTACATGCTAATACTAAAGTGCATTTTCTTGTGTGTGTGGTGGTGGTGTGTTTTTTTGGGGGGTGGAGGGGGGGGTGTGTGCTGGACCATGTCTTATGATTGATATTATGTATTTTTGGTCTTTTTCAGTGCACAGAACAGATTCAAGCAGCACTGAGACTTGTGAGTGTGAGTATTTTGCCTTTTCTTTATTTTGTCTTTCCAACTATTCATTCATCTACTACGATGTAGTGAAACAGAGACACCTGTCTCGTCGGCTTTTCCCTGTATTGTACCTGTTATTGTGTTAATAGTGTTGAACTGTTAAACTGAATCACAAATAGCCTATGCACATACACATACACAAACAGATGTGTATGTTGATAGTATAGTTATGTTTTCAGTGTGTGGAGCCCATGGGTGATAACTACTTCTTTCTGTCTCACTGTCAGTCTCCTTAGACTTCATTTCCTTTCATTGTGAGCTACATTTGAAGATTTTATGCTGCTTCCAGAAAACATTCAGGCAAAAACTTGTGTGATGTGAAGATGTAGAACTGAGGCTGTGAATGGAAAACATACAGAATACACAAACAGATTTTAGTTTTGGTTTTATAGCATTGGTTCAGTTTGTACTTGTATGCTTTGAAGCCTTTAGCCAGTTATTTTGTCACTCCCATGAACATGCTTTGAATTTTTTTCTGGCCTAAGTCATTCTGTGGTAAGTTTTGTGAGTAGATATACAAGATATACTGTGACCCAATGTTCGTCCAGCAGATATTTCAAGGTGTTGACGGGTTTCCGCTTTAACAAAGTGATTAAATAGGCCTACTCTGTAATAGTATATATTGTAGTCACAATGTCTCCTTCCACTATGTTATACTGAGTACAACCCTATTACTTGGCCTGTTACATGTGATATTACTTTAGCAGTATAGATCAGCAGAAATGTTGATTTCCATACTTCCAAAAGTCTTATTAATTAAAAGAGGAGACTAGTGTATTACTGTTAGTGCATTCATTGATAAGTATTAATCGTTCTGAAGAGGTGAAAGATTGTGCAATAATTTATAAAATATATTTTCAACAGGTGAAAGATATTTGAAAGTTTGGAGATGACCGAGAGAGAGGTGGGGAGGGGGTTTGTTTGGATCAAATGATTTAATCAGTGTGTTGGTGAGGTGGAGAGAAAAAGAGAATCTATGTGCACACCATGGGTGTGGTCAGTATCTGTGTTAAGTGTATGACTGAATAATTTTGTAGTTGAGCACTTTACTTATGTATTATCTTTTCTGTCTTGTTTTATGTGTGTGTTTTATTGTTTGTTTGTTTTATTTTACTGTTACAGCACAAGGGTTTTTCTTGAATTTTTTTTTTGAAACTTGCTTCATGTATGTTTCAGCGCAAGAGACTGTGGTGTCAAGAAATCCAGCGACACCCAAAGAGGAATATGTGGCACAGGTAATGAATAGTTTGATTTCTTTTTTTACTATGTGTTTTTAAAAAATAAAATTCATCAATAGCATATTCAAGCTTTTTTTTGGCCTGGGGTCAAGTCTCCCCTGGATCTCTTAGGGCTGCAGTCTGAATGCTCTGTGCCAAATTTGGTGCTGATTGGCTCAGAAATGTTTCCACTGTGGCTAACATAGCAAGTTTGAACCTGTCATATTTTGAACAGAGACCTAAGAAACAGTGTGCTTTGGCATTTTCTTATTTAAGTGTGAGTATCCCACTGTCTTAGTCAATCTATGATGTAAGACTGAGCATAAGCTTGCTCTAGCACTTTGAATATCTCATGTAGTCTTTGCCACATAAAGCTGCTGTGCAAAATGCAGGTATGGAGCTCATTTAGTCACCATGGAATTTATTTTTTATGAGAAGTTTTTTTTTTTTTTTTTTTTTTTTTTTTTTTTGGGGGGGGGGGGGGGGGGGGGGGGATGTTGTTTGCTAATTTTTGTGGTAGTTATTTGCTACAGATGCAATATGTCTGTTGCAGTGGGAGGTGGTGCGGTGGCATCAAGTTCTGTGGTGGTATCAACTTCTCCTCTCACAATACATGGTGTCGACTGTGTGACAGCAGGTAATGTTTCTCTTTTCTAATGTTATCAAGGCTTATTTAATACTATACCCATCGACTTTTGCAAAGGATCACGTTGCCAAACAACAAAAAAAAAAAAACGCAAACCCACTAACTTTGGTAAAACAAATAACCACATTTCATTCTTCTTCTTCTTGTTCTTCCTGTTCAGTGTGGTGGGCCCACAATCAAACTTGATTATTCTGGCATATATTCCTTCTACCCCTGTTAGGTAATTTAGCAAACAAAAAAGAAGAAAAAGACTGAAATACAGATGTGTATTTGAATTAAAATGAACTGGGTATCAAAAGTTATTATTTTTTCAATTCGATCCTTAGCAAGAGTGGATGAGTATATATAGTAGGCTACTGTATATGTAATTGAGCAGCCCAGTCACTCACTTGGACTGATTGGACTGGACTGTGTGACATATTAATTCCACTGCTACCAACCAACTGGTTCGCTGGTGTCGGTCGAATGTAAATTCTTCTTAGGAAGCTCAATATGATCAGCCAAGCAGGGGTCCCTACTCTTACTAGTGCTACAAGAATGTAAGTTTGTATAGTAATACCATAGTGATTGATAATAGTAATAAAAAATGCTATAGTACATAATATTTTGGTTTAGTTATGTACATGTAGTAAGTAAATAAAAGATAATTTGTATAGTTACAATTATGCATTGACTGTGAAGGTAATGTTTTTCTTCTGGCAAACACGATCATTATTTCTGGACATATATGTTTTTTAGAAAATGCCTCATTCATGAGTCATTGTTTTACATTTCTTTTAAGGCACTTCTTGATTTAGCAGTCCTTAGAAAAATATTCAATAACAAATCTGAAACAAATGATCATTATCAACTTGACAGGATCTGATCCATGTGAGGTGCTCTTGGCAAGGAGCAGCCCCTCCCGACCAGCCTCGGCCAATGCCAACCTCTCCCAGGAAGGTATGTGTGCACATTTTCATTGGCTCAATTGTGTTATGATGCCTAAAGCCTATAAGAATGAGAGAGAGAGAGAGAGAGAGAGAGAGAGAGAGAGAGAGAGAGAGAGCACTGACATGAGACCACTTTTCTCTTGCATTTAGTCGGTGTTGCTGAGGAGATCCCTTTCACATTGGAGACTGTAAGAGGTATGGTCTGAGGTTTTTTTGTTACTCAGCAGACAGACCTCTATCTTTTTTCACACATAATATTTTTGAAATATCTGTAAATATTTTTTTTTTTAGAATTGACCCAGACATTTTAAACCAAAAGACATAAAAATGGTTATATATTGAAACCAAATGACATCAATAAATATTTCTGTATAAAGTGAGATATTTGGACATGGAAATAGTGTGCACAATGTAAAAGCTGTGTAACTTTATACATGGTACTTTATAAAGGCTAACAAAGTTCACATACACATTTAATTCACGTTTCAAACTCAAACATTCAACCCCTTGACACAATTCGCACACATATTTCCCCCCCCCCCCCCCCCCCCCCCCCCCCCCCCCCCCCCCCCCTGCATAAGAAAACTAACATAAGGTCATGATATCAATTAACGACTAAACTTAGTTCGGGTCAAATCCCAATGTGCCCCGCCTGGTGTGATGCATCGCTACCATGCAGTGCAACCCACACGACCGATAACACCTTGGCTATTGGCCCAACAGGACACCGTGAATCCAAGACCTACTCAACAAATTCACTTACTGGCTCAATACACAAGCCAGCAACCAGGGAATGAACTCCGACACAATGACAGACCAATCACTAATATAGACTGCCCCAAACTACAGTATTGTAACACATACCTTCAAGGTTAACTAAACCGGATTACAATCCAACAACTAGGCACTTAAAGCAAACATGACCAATAGATAAACCAATAACTGGGTTGCTATGAAACACTCGCACAGAATGGCCCAACCAGTTATCCAAAATGTAAGAAACGTTGATCTAAATGTCTCTTGCCACCACACAAAAGACAAATTGTCTTGAAAACCGTGCAGCTTGTGACACACACACAAGTAACGACTAATTAATCAACACAGAGCCCACTGCACAATGATATTAACTAAATAAATTTGAAGTCACTAAGGATTTCTAATGGTGTCTATCACACACTGGGTAGTCCACTCCACAACCGATGAATGATGGCACACTCTCCTGATCTTGGAAATAATGTCCAACGCTGTTACTTTAAAACGGCCTGTTTGTCGTAAACGTTCACTTGCACTACTTGGAACTGTCACAGCATCAGGAACAGTAGCCCATGCTGTGCCACTCCTCGCACAGGGATCCTGTCACCAGAGAAGGCAGGAGTACAGGGAGATATCTTGAACCAACATGTGTCCGGCCCAACTCCAAGATGGGTTGTCCAGCGCCACCAAGGCCATCCCCAAACCGGCAGACCGGCACGTCCACAGCACCTAACCACAGCAAAAAGTCTTCACCCCACCAGGTTTTCAGGAACAAGGTTACAGTTCACCAAGAACACAGCATGTTCACCAGGTTTTCGAATCACACACTAGCTCCAGGGAAGACACTGATACCAAATAAATAAACAGGCAGGCACAAGTCCCTCCACCTCTTCAGTGCAGCTCCAGCAAAACCTAGGCTACTTGCTGTTTCACAAATTACAGTAACAGTCCTTCCACTGTACCTCCAACAGCGAGACGAATATTACACAGAAAACACAGAATCAGTCCCATCCAGGCTCAAGGCAGCTCTGCTAATCTGTAAGTCAGAACACCGAACATGAGGTTCCTGAAAGGATTCCCAGGGACTTCCCAACATAGAAAACAGCACACAAACCGTCAGAGACTTCCACTCTGAATCAGCTGCAAAACACACTGAGACTGTTCACCTAACCCTCAACCTGTTTTACTGTAAACTTGGCTATGATTGGATAATTCAGCTTAAGGCTAACTATGATTGGACAATTCACAGTGAGGATGATGCATGACCCAATTTCCCCACTTCCGCAGAAAAATTAAAGAGTTCAAGATATCTCCCTACCCTCCCCCAAGCTGTGCTTTCACACAGATATCCACTGATGCACACACACGCATGCGACATGAGCAGAAAATGTTCGCCAGCTCACACTAGCACACATAGAGGGAATATTGACTCCGATGCGAACCACGCAAGATACCCTGACAGTGACAGAATCTATAACAGTTTTTCTTTTTAACAGATGAAATGATCTTGGATTTAGAGGCAGCCAGCTCTGTGTCCACACCAGCTCCAGGTGCAAGGAAGGCAGGTCAGGAAATACCTTCATAGTTGTTGGATATGACATGCAGACATAAAAACCTTTACCAGAAATAACCCATTTCTTTGAAACACACTTTGTAATGCAGTTGGGATCCGCTGACTGACTTCAGGGAACCTTACGCTTTAAAAAAACCACATGTGCAGTATGTTTTCAGGAGGTTCCACTTCACTATCACATTCTCTGTTGTCTCGGTGGCTATTTTATCTATTTTCTGCCTTCCATGGTCTTCACTTTCATGAACAACACTGCAAGGGCCTGTTTCTCTTAGGCCTGGTTGATGGCAGAATATAATACTGTCTTTGATGTGTTATGAAAAAAAGCATAAAAATCAGCCCTGTCACAGAGAACCATACTGAAATTGAACTCCATAGCACCTAATTCACTATCATCATCATTATCATCATCCATTATTGCATTTAGAAATATGTCACATGATCTTTGGTGATACTTACTGGAGCATGGTTCTGTAGCAGCTGTTGACGGGGACTATAATTTTAATCTTAATCTTAATCTGTAGCAGCAGTAGTAGGGGAAAAAAAAGACATAAAAATAACCCCAAAACAAAACTCTGACACATATCCACCCGACCGACTGGGGATGATCATCAGCGATAATACTTTAAAAAAAATTTTTTTTTTAATAACCTGAATATGTAGAACAGAAAAAGACATTTGTCTGAATGGAAATCTGCGGTGTACACTCTTAATGTCATTACTCATTGTCAGTTCTGCCTTTCATGCAGTTCACTCTTGAACCTCATCCACCGAGGCAAAATCAGAATGTAAATGCATTTTGTACAGCCTTTAATGAAAAGAACAGGCACAAACTACAGTTTTAGAAACAGTGGATATATGTTAATTTATCAACACAGCACATATAAAATTAACAAAGCACAAACACAAAAGAGTATGTCAAGTACAAGGTATCTAAAATCATACACGCCAGTACTATGAATCAATAATCATGTTGATAGAGAATCACTGAATTCACGGGCAATACATTCCACACGCTTCTCATCACAGCTATCACTGTCTGAAAGCACCCCTCCCATCAAACTTTCAGAAATCGTAGAAGTGGCTACTCTTCATTCCAGCAATCCCACATAAATGCTCACAATCTGATCTCAAATATAAACACAACAGCTTTGCTGTATCTGTACTGATTATGTTTGCACAAAAGTCACTAGAAAAGCCAAATACTGGTGTGCATTTAAAAACTTGTGTCTTCTTATTTCAGGCATACCCATGACACTGACCACCCGGGGTGTGAAGAGGAGATCCGCGGCATCAGAGAAAGCAAATGAAACATGATGCTGGCTTACAACAGCAAAGTGACAGCCAGGTGGAAACCGACAAATGTTGGACAGAGTTTTACAAGAGTGCAGCTGCTCTGAACAATCCCCGAATTGAGAGAGAAACTGCTCTGAACAATCTAAGAATTGGGAGAGAACAATTAGAAATTCTGAAATGTAAATGAGAGCTTGGTTTAGAGTAATGCTTGATTTCACGATTGCACAACTGTAAGATTGCTCAACCTCCCATTATTTTTACAGAGAGTTGTGACATGTTTAGTTCTCAAGTAATGCTTGACAGAAAGTTTTATGTCAGTAATTCTTGATGTGGTTTGACGAAATTCTTAGTTTTCTTTCTCCAGCAACTATGGATTGCACCTAATTTCTTGTTCCCTCATGTGCCTGAAGAATTATTGTTTCTTCTAGTGTTCCAATGTTTCTAGCTGTTGAAAATTATTCTTCCCTTTGGAAGTTAGTTATTATGCTAAAAAATATGGAGTCCTGTAATCATTGTGCTTACACACTTATTGCCAGTGTCAGTCAAAATGTGAAACCATTTATGACAGGCATGACTATTTCAACATTCTGTCATCTTATTCACAGGGAGGCGCTGTACTACAGATGAGACCACACATGCTTTGGTAAAATTCAATGTAGTTTTCATGGGGATAGTGCTTGCAAGCAATGCATGAATTGGTATCGACCGAGAAATAAAACTGTCTGGGAAAGAGTGTCATTTCTGAATTGACATAATACAGTATTATGTCAACTTAACCCGTTGAGTGCCTTTTAGCCGTCAGCTGACGCCGCAGTAAAAATGTACTTCCAGTGCCTATGGGCCGTCCACTGACGTCATGCATTTTTCTTGAATTTTCATTCGCTACTATTCCTATCAAAGGACTGAAATAGAGTGTGCGTAGTAAGCCTTATATGTCTGCAGTATTAAAATGATATGCAAATGACCACACGTGAGGGGAAAGACCATTTTCCTCATCACTGACTGGATGACCAGCCAGCGCTTTGTCTCGCTTGCAAAGATGGCGGCGCAACCTTCGACGAGTGTAGCGACCAAATCAGCGTACTTACACAGCTGAGCAGGCTCTGCTAATCTTTTTTGACAAAGATAATAATCTTTTATTCAATGACTCACTCGAGCATGAAGGTGAGATGATGATAGTGATGGAATTGCCAACCATATTCGTCAGTTATTGAGTCGTGCCGTGCGAACGCAAGAGTGTGTTCAGCTGACTGGTTACCAGCGTCGAACGAGCCAGCCTAGTGTGTACTCTGCACTGTGTGCGAGTGGCCAGCGACGTGTTAGTCAGCGCGAGAGGGGGCGCGGCCTGCTCGCAGCGTGACATGGGCAGCAGGAACGGTAGGGGAAGAGGAGGAGTGAAAGAGGGTTGAAGTTCAGCAAGGGGGCGTGGTGGGGGGAAGGGGGCGTGGTCGTGGTCGTGACCTGTCTGCATGATGAGGTGTGAGCGTCTTGATAGACTTCTAGACTGTTCTACTTTCATTTACAGGTGTAGTGTGACAATATCAACTTTATTTAACTTTTTTTTTGCTCTGTGTTCTTTTTTGGATGTGAAGCTGTAGTGGTAAATACATATGTTTTTGATCATGCAAAAAAAATCTATCCAAATCTAAATGCCTAAATATTTTTTTATGATCAAAATTAAAACAAAAAAAGCCCAGATTCAAAATCCCATTCAATTTCCTTCAAAAATCATATATATTTCATTTTTATATCTTTTGTAGTTTCTGAGCTAGAATTTTTTGTTAATTATTACCCCCAAATCATTAGATTTCCCTGGCACTGGGAAAGCCTTTGTTTGTAAATTTTTTCAGGCAGTGAACGGGTTAAATAATGATTGGTCATGTATGATGTTTTTACTATGACCTATTTGGGTCAATATGGCCTGCATCATTGGTTCCCAGCCAGCCAGCCAGCAGTGTTTGGAAAAGAATCTCATTTCTGAAGATAGCTTTGTTTTCTCCATGGAACATCTGAAACTATGCAGCCATAAAATATCGCTTGATGAACCTCTGTCGAACTGACCCGCAGCCCGTTGCCTTCTTTCAGTGGGGACGTGCGCCTGTGGGTTGGCCTGTTCAGCCACTTCACCTTGAGCATTCACTTCTGGACCTCTGTGGACGTCATCTTCTGGAGTTTCTTGTGGCAGGTCAATGTTGTCCGGTGCAGGTGATGATGTTGTTGCGTCTTGCAAAGTTGTGCAGGATCAGGCAGGCAGTGATGATCTGGAAACTAAACAGAACATGTACAGTAGAATCCGGTTATAAGAAACTCGGTTATAAGAAAACTCAGCTATAAGAAATCAAATGGTTTTCCCCTGCTGAGAGGATTCTTTAACATTACTTAAAATACTCGGTTGTAAGAAAACTCGCTTGTAAAAAACAGGTTTAGCTGACCCTGTGTGAAACTTTTCCTCGAATGTAAGAAAGTCTCTCAGCGTCGAAAGATTTTCTCGGTGGGCCTACACATACCTATATTAAAAAAAGCCCAACAATTCCATGATGCAGGTCACAGGAATTGGCGGGACAGGATGTGGGCCCTTTGATGTCACCTAAGAGATGGGATATCTGGATGTAAGCTAGGCAAAACGCTGGCACTTGATTACGAGAGGTGTTTGAAACCCCCCCCCCCCCCCCCGTTTCTCTCTTCACACCAGTGCATCTTCAATGCAAGGCAAGGCTTTATACAATGTAAAATGAAGATGGCTGACAAACACAAAAGACAAGCAATTTCGCTGAAACGAAAAAATCCAAATTTTGGATGCTGTGGAGAGAAACCCGAAAAAGAAAAAGACGTGGATTGCTGAAGAATTTCAGATTCCTCTTGCTACTCTGTGCAACAATGTAAAACAAAGGGACAAATACAAAAATCAGTTCTTGGGCAGTACAAACTGACCCGCAACTACAGCAAAAGAATAGGAAGGCGAAATGAGTACATTGACAATCAACTTCTGCAATGGTTTGTCCAAGCGAGGTATGTTACTATTCCACCACCACGCCCCTTGCCATCCTCTGCTCTCTCTCTTCTCTCTCTCTCACACACACACACACACACACACACACACACACACACTCTTTCTCCCCCTCTCTCAATCACTCACTCCCTCCCCCCCCCCCCCCCCCCTCTCTCTCTCTCTCTCTCTCTCACACACATCTTTCTCCCCCCCCCCTCTCTCTTTCTTTGTTTCTTGTGCATGTGCACGTATGTGAGAAGCTTGATAAATAGTCAAGGAATCACGTGCTATGTTTGTATTCATTCGTTCATTTCACATTTGACAAGCATCAATATGTAATAGCC
>JADBJO010004535.1:36417-78917 GCA_016801955.1 Conus betulinus
GATCAAAGGCGCGAAGTTCTCCGGTGTCTGATTTGCGTATGTAGCAAGTTTCTGTTCGTCATTATCTCCCTCTTCCCTGTGCGCCGCCATTGCATACACGTTTGGGCAACAACACACAGCTAAACAGCCAACCGCTTTCTGCTGTTTTCGAATGAGTCCTTCACTGAGAAGACAGCAGTGAGACTGGTTTGTCTGTGTGTGTCTGTGTGTTTGTGCGTGTGTAGGTAGTACAGGCGGCACCCACAGACAGTCGGACAGACTGTTCGTGACGTGGTGCTTGGATCGTGGTGAAAAGTTCGGTCTTCTCAGTCCGTTACTGCGCACGTCAAATCCGGTCTCGCTAAGCTGATAATGCGCATGCGCGTTACTGCTGTACAGTCTAAAGAGTTGGTTTTCCTGTGAAGCCCAGCTGGGGAGGGGGGAGGGGAGCTTCTGTTTTGATTTTATTTAGGGATATGTTATTCATGTGAGAGAGAGAGAGAGAGAGAGAGAGAGAGAGAGAGAGAGAGAGAGAGAGAGAGAGAGAGAGAGAGAGAGAGAGTTGTACTCCATATTTTCGTAAGCAAATGTAAAGAAAAAGGCTAATTTCAAAGACCCCCTGATGCAAAGACACAACACACACACACACACACACACACACACACACACACACACACACACACACACACACACACACACACACACACACACACACACGCACGCACACACACACACACACACACACACACACACACACACACACACACACACACACACAGGCAGACAGAGAGAGAGAAGTGAGACAGACAGACAGACAGAAGGACGGACGGACGGAGAGACAGAGACAGACAGACACAGAGAGAGAGAGAGAGAGAGAGAGAGAGAGAGAGAGAGAGAGAGAGAGAGAGAGAGAGAGAGAAGATGCAAGGTAATTCCAAGGTTCAAAATGTCCACCTGCTGTATCCGTTAAATGTTCCTGCAGGAAGCAGCCGACAGCCACTGATTGTGGTATGGTCAATACACCGGTCATGTTTCCCTCCCCGCAGACTGCCACAGAGTGGGATCAAGACTGCATACTTACCTGCTACTGCGAGTATGAGCTACTAAAGTTACATCCATGCATCTTACATATCTGAGTCAACGAAAGCCTCAATAGCTAACAAATTAACATAAATCAATGACGACACACACAAAAAAAACTCTGTGGAAACCCCGGATGTGGGCACAGATGATCAGAAATGGACGCGAAGTTGATCGGCGCTGCGTCAGATGTTGCAATTCCACTGCGAAGGGTAGTTGAGGAACATGACACTGATCCCAGGAATGAAAATCAAGGAAATACGGATGAATAACATTTATTAACTCGTTTTCGCTACAGCATACTGATAGGATCAATCTATTACCTCGTCACAACTATGTTGAAACTCATCTCATTTCTATCTTCTAACCATATGCTGGTGGAGGGAAATAAACATTCTGCTATTGACAGCAATATCTAATCCTTGTATTTTTTACAGCACACAAATCAGGAAAAATATACGGGAGGGGAAAAAAATGTGTGATCGTTTGATCAGAAGTTGAGAACATCTCATTCGCAGTGTTTTTAGTCGGGGGAAAGTATACAGGAAAAACAGATTTCAAATAGCGACAGAAAGCGTGAAAAAAATACCATTCTGGTTTTGTTTTTGTTTTTTTCTAACAGTACAGTGATCGGAATAAACACACAGAATGCAGTTTGTTTAATCTGTTGACTACGAAGGTCCAACACAGCTGATTCTCAATATTTCTACTGTATTTGAGTCAGGGAAAATCTTAACTGTCAGGAGAATTGACAAAATATCTCACTTTCTATACTTTCAACAGTATGCATCAGAGAAAATGTAGAAAAAGAAGTTAGTTAACAATCGACAAAAGAACTTCGAAGAATGTCTAGTACTCAATATTTTAACAGTGCATCGGTAGGAGAAATGTATGTTTTGTTGTTGTTGTTGTTGTTTTTACTTTACTGTCTGCAGACTTCAGAAATATCGCATTTCCAATATTTTTGCCATTTATTTGTCAGAGGCACCGCTTGGAAATAAGTTTTAAATTATCCACGACCATGTTCAGAAACATCTAAACCTAAACATTTTACAGTAGGTTAGTAAGAGTTCAGTTTGGTCAGCACAGCTGAAAAAAAAAATTTTCAGCACTTTTCTTGAAAGAGATGGGAAAATGTAAATATAAATCATTTAAGTTCTGTCCACAAGTTGAGAACTAACGAATTCTCAGTTGACATATAATTTGTTGGCGGGGGAAATATTGACTTCATCGACAGCAAGGTTCAGAAACAGGTCATTCTCAGTATATTTAGAGTGCATTCGTTGAGGGAGAAAATATATAATTTCTTCTTAATTTCTTGAACACAAAGTCAAGAGCATTTTTTACATGTTGGTCAGGGAAAATTATTCACCAATATGTGTTCAACACAAAGACAGGTAGGAAACTTCCAATTCGTCTAATTCTCAAGCCTTTAACAGTGTATTTCTCGGAGGAATATATCTACATAGACATCTGTATCATCTATCTATCTATCTATCTATCTATCTATCTATCTCTATCTATCTATCTATCTATCTATCTCTCTATCTGTCTGTCTGTCTGTCTGTCTATCTATCTATCTATCTATCTATTTATCTATCTATCTATCCATCTATGTAAGTATCCACTCATCCATCCATCTATGTATCTACCTTTCTACCTACCTTTCTATCTGTCTATGTACCTGTCTGTCTGTCTGTCTGTCTGTCTGTCTGTCTGTCTGTCTGTCTATATCTATCTATCTATCTATCTATCTATCTATCTATCTATCTATCTATCTGTCTGACTGTCTGTCTGTCCGCCTGTCTGGGGGGGGGGGGGGGGGGTAGGATCGTTTAACTGGGGAAAAAAACCGTGTTCCTCTTTACAGCTAAATATCTTATTAGTTTCATGTGAAACGTAAATGTAGGCAAGGTGGTTCATTGTCACAATATCGATTTATTTCATAAGTAGAAATACGAACAAAAATGATATGCGAAAATGAAGATATCATGGCACATCTATAATTATGTTGAACATAATTTTTTCTTTGCATGAGGACAGGAAATTTCCTCTGACCAGCGAAAAACAAATTTTGTGAGATTCATATTGACACTGCACACACGTGTGGGTTTAAGGCCACGACTTCCAACGAACCCTGGTCTAGGAGGAACATGTCTCAAACAGCAGCCTACGGTAAATCTAGCCCAACTAAAATTGGTTATAGATCGAGTATGGATATATATGAATCATGGAAATCATGGCAGTCTTGTTAGGACTCCCCCCCCCCTCCCCACACCCCATCCCCCGAAAAAAAAAAAAAGAAAAAAAGAAAAAGAAAGAAAAGAAAGAAATCCCTCAACGATGCGTATATGGCCCACTTCTCTACGGATGGGAGTCATCTGTTTTAAAATTCCAGGGGTCTGGTTTACCAGTGAGGACAGAACTGTTTAAATGTAAAACGCACAGCAAAACAAATGATGTGAAGCATTTGTGTAAAACTGGGATACGAAGACAAATCGCCCCTCTAGATAAGAGTGGTAATCCTACTTTTTTTTTTTTTAACTATCTTACCTATCAGATAATTTCTTTAAGACTTTGCAAAGTTACAGTTATCAGTTTGTATGGAAGAAGAAATAGTTCAGGATAAGTGGAAGAATCGCACACAAGAGTAGACCAAAACCAGCGCCTAGGACTGCCGGATATGGAAACGTCCACTACTTCATAAAAAAAAATCAAAGAACAGCCAGAGTTTGATAACAACATCGAATAATACCCCCGACAGAGAATGAAGCACCATGGAATCGCGCCATCGGGAATAGGGTCTTGAACTATACTGAACAATGCCACTGGAACAACACATGGTACTGACCGAGTCTGGGATAGCATAGGACAGTGCCAATGATCATGTCTGGAACACCACTGGGGTAATGCCATGAACAGAACATGAAAACAAAACAGGACAACACAACCGCCAGCGTCTGGAACGACACTTCATAATGTCACTTATAAGGTCTGGAACAAAACAAAGCCTCAGACAGGATCTCTGACGACACAGAGCAATGTCATACTGACGAGGAGGGGCAACCACTGGACAATGCTAATTAATGTCATGGAATGGAATTACATTAACATGCCACCAGGCAGAATCTGGAACAACTGCAGTGAATGTCACTCGCGGGATCTGGAACAAAATGGCACTGATCAAGATGGGCCCAAAGCCGATGTGGAATGACATGCGATAATGCCAGTCACAAGGCATGGAATGACATGGGATAATGTCAATGACAGGGTATAAATGGCATGGGATAATGCCACTGACAGGGTATGGAATGATATGGGATAATGCCGATGTCAGGATATGAATGACATGGGATAATGCCATTGACAGGGTATGAAAGACATGGGATAATGTCATTTGACAGGGTATGTATGACATGGGATAATGCCGATGACAGGATATGAATTACATGGGATAATACCACTCACAGAATGTAAATGACATGGGATAATACCACTGACAGTGTATGAATGACACGGGATAATGCCATTGGCAGGATAGGGAATGACATGGGATAATGCCACTGACAGGTTATGGAATGACATAGGATAATGTCACTGACATGATAGGGAATGAAATGGGATAATGCTAATGACATGATAGGGAATGACATGGGATAATGCCAATGACAGAATAGGGGATGACATGGGATAGTGCAACCGACAGGCTATGGAAAGACATGGAATAATGCCACTGACAGGATATGGAATGACATGGGATAATGCCACTGACAGGGTAGGGAATGACATGGGATAACGCCACTGACAGGATATAAATGGCATGGGATAATGCCACTGACAGAATATGAATGCCATGAGAGAATGCTACTGACATGGTATGGATCGATATGGGATAATTTAACTGACAGGGTGTGAATGACATGGGATAATGCCTCTGACAGGGTATGGAATGACATGGGATAATGACACTCTCATGGTATGGAATGACATGCGATAATACCACTGACGGTATGGAATGACATGGGATAATGCCACTGACGGTAGGGTATGACATGGGATGCCATGACATGGGATGACATGGGATAATGCCACTGACATGATATGGAATGACATGGGATAATGCCATTAACAGGAGAGGGAATGACATAAGATAATTCCACTGATAGGGAATGGAATGACAAGGGATAATGACACTGACGGGGTATGGAATGACATGGGATAATGCCACTGACAGGGTAGGCAATGACATGGGATATGCCACTGACAGGGCATAAATGACATGGGATAATGCCGATGACAGGACATGAATGACATGGGATAATGCACTGACAGGGCATAAATGACATGGGATAATGCCACTGACAGGGCACAACTGACATGGGATAATGCCACTGACAGGGCATAAATGACATGGGGGATAGTGCCACCACCGACATGGTATAAATGACATGGGATAATGCCGATGACAGGATATGAATGCCACGGGAGACTGCTACTGTTATGGTATGCATCGACATGGGATTATTTCACTGACAGGGTGTGCATGACATGGGATAATTTCACTGACAGGGTGTGAATGACATGGGATAATTTCACTGACAGGGTGTGAATGACATGGAATAAATTCACTGGCAGGGTGTCAATGACATGGGATAATTTCACTGAGAGGAGGGTGAATGACGTGGAATAATTTCACTGACAAGGTGTCAATGACATGGGATAATTTCACTGACAGGGTTGAATGACATGGGATAATTTCACTGATAGGGTATGAATGACAAGGGATAATTTCACTGACAGTGTGTGAATGACAAGGGATAATTTCACTGACAGGGTGTGAATGACATGGGATAATCCCCTTGACAAGGATCGAATGACATGGGATAATCCCTTGATGACATGGGATAATGCCACTGACAGGGTTTGGAATGTCATGGGAAAATGCCACTGACAGGGTATGGAATGACATGAGATAATGCCGCTGACAATGTATGAATGACATGGGATACTGCCACTAACAGGGTATTGAATGACATGGGATAATGCCGATGACATGGTATGGAATGACATGGGATAATGCCACTGACAGAGTAGGGAATGACATGGGGTAATGCCACTGACAAGGCATAAATGACATGGGATAATGCCGATGACAGGATCTGAATGACATGGGAGACTGCTACTGACATGGTATGGATCGACATGGGATAATTTCACCGACAGGGTGTGAATGACGTGGGATAATTTCACTGACAGGGTGCGAATGACGTGGGATAATTTCACTGACAGGGTGTGAATGACAAGGGATAATTTCACCAACAGGGTGTGAATGACGTGGGATAATTTCACTGACAGGGTGTGAATGACGTGGGATAATTTTCACTGACATGGTGTGAATGACAAGGGATAATTTCACTGACAGGGTGTGAATGACGTGGAATAATTTCACTGACAGGGTGTGAATGACAAGGGATAATTTCACCGACAGGGTGTGAATGACAAGGAATAATTTCACTGACTGGGTGTGAATGACATGGGATAAATGTAACTGAAAGGGTGTGAATGACATGAGATAAATGTAACTGACAGGGTGTGAATGACATGGGATAATGTGTCTGACAGGGTAGGGACTGACATGGGATAATGCCACTGAAATTATATGAATGACATGGGATAATGCCACTCTCAGGGTATGGAATGACATGGGATAATGCCACTGACAGGATATGGAATGTCATGGGATAAGGCCACTGACAGTGTATGAATGACATGGGATAGTGTGTCTAACAGGGTATGGAATGACATGGGAAAATGCCACTGACAGGGTATTAAATGACATAGAATACTGCCACTGACAGTGTATGGAATGTCATGGGATAATGCCTATGACAGGGTACAGAATGACATGGGATAATGCCTATGACAGTGTATAGAATGATATGGGATAATGCCTATGACAGGGTATAGAATGACATGGGATAATGCCACTTTCATGGTATGGAATGACATGGCATAATGTCACTGACAGGGTATGGAATGACACGGGATAATGCCGCTCTCATGGTATGGAATGACATGGGATAATACCACTGACAGGGTATGGAATGACATGGGATAATGCCACTGACAGGGTAGGTAATGACATGGGATAATGCCACTGACATGGCATAAATGACATGGGATAATGCCGATGACAGGATATGAATGACATGGGAGACTGCTACTGACATGGTATGGATCGACATGGGATAATTTCACTGACAGGGTGTGAATGACATGGGATAATTTCGCTGACAGGGTGTGAATGACATGGGATAATTTCACTGACAGGGTGTGAATGACATGGGATAATTTCACTGACAGGGTGTGAATGACATGGGATAATTTTCACTGACAGGGTGTGAATGACGTGGAATAATTTCACTGACAGGGTGTCAACGACATGGGATGATTTCACTGACAGGGTGTGAATGACGTGGAATAATTTCACTGACAGGGTGTGAATGACATGGGATAATTTCACTGACAGGGTGTGAATGACATGGGATAATTTCACTGACAGGAGGTGTGAATGACGTGGGATAATTTCACTGACAGGGTATGGATGACAAGGATAATTTCACTGACAGGGTATGGATGACAAGGGATAATTTCACCGACAAGGTGTGAATTACATGGGATAATTTCACTGACAGGGTGTGAATGACATGGGATAATTTCACTGACAGGGTGTGAATGACATGGGATAATGTAACTGACAGGGTGTTAATGACATGGGATAATGCGTCTGACAGGGTAGGGACTGACATGGGATAATGCCACTGAAATTATATGAATGACATGGGATAATGCCACTCTCAGGGTATGGAATGACATGGGATAATGCCACTGACAGTGTATGAATGACATGGGATATGTGTGTCTGACAGGGTATGGAATGACATGGAAAATGCCACTGACACGGTATGGAATGACATGAAATAATGCCACTAACAGGGTATGGAATGACATGGGATACAGCCACTGACAGGGTATGGAATGACATGGGATAATGCCAGTGACAGGGTATGGAATGACACAGGATAATGCCACTCTCAGGGTATGGAATGATATGGGATAATACCACTGATTGTATGGAATGACATGAGATAATGCCAGTGACAGGGTAGGGAATGACATGGGATAATGCCACTGACAGGGCATAAATGACATGGGATAATGCCGATGACAGGATATGAATGACATGGGGTAATGCCACTGACAGGGTAGGGAATGACATGGGATAGTGCCACTGTCATGGCAAAAATGACATGGGATAATGCCGATGACAGGATATGATGACATGGGGAGACTGCTACTGACATGGTATGGATCGACATGGGATAATTTCACTGACAGGGTGTGAATGACATGGGATAATTTCACTGACAGGGTGTGAATGACAGGGATAATTTCACTGACAGAGTGTGAATGACATGGGATAATTTCACTGACAGGGGTATCGAACGACATGGGATAATGCCACTGAAAGGGTATGGAATCACATGGGATACAGCCACTTGAAGGGTATGGAACGGCATGGGATAATGCCGCTGACAATGTATGAATGACATGAAATAATGCACTGACAGGTATGGAATGACATGGGATAATGCCACTGACATGACATGGAATGACATGGGATAATGTCTGACAGGGTATGGAATGACATGTGATAATGCCACTAACATAGCATGGAATGACATGGGATAGTGCCCTCTGACAGGGTATGGAATGACATGGGATAATGCCTATGGCAGGGTAGGGAACGACCTGGGATAATGCCACTGACATGGAGTGAATGACATGGGATAACGCCATTCTCATGGTATGGAATAACATAGGATAACCGTTGACAGTGTATGAATGACATGGGATAGTGCCTCTGACAGGGAATGGAATGACATGGGATAATGCCGCTGACAGGGTATGGAATGTCATGGGAAAATGCCACAGACAGGGTATGGAACGACATGGGATAATGCCCTGCTGACAATGTATGAATGACATGGGATAATGCCTCTGACAGGGTATGGAATGACATGGGATAATGCCACTCTCATGGTATGGAATGACATGGGATAATGCCACTGACGGTATGGAATGACATGGGATAATGACACTGACAGGCCGGGAATGACATGGGATACCAACTGACAGGGTAGGGAGTGACATGGGATAACTGCCACTCACATTATGTAGAATGACAGGGGACAATGCCACTGAAAGTGTATGAATAACATGGAATAGCGTCTCTGAGAGGCCGGGAATGACATGGGATAAATGCCACGATAGGGTATGGAATGACAGGGGAAAATGCCACTGACAGGGTATGGAATGACATGAGGATAATGCCACTGACAGTGTGAATGACATGGGATAATGCCACTGACAGGGTGTGGAATGACATGGGATAATGCCATTGACAGGGTATGGAATGACATGGGATAATGCCACTGACAGGGTATGGAATGACATGGGATAATGCCACTGACAGGGTATGGAATGACATGGGATAATGCCACTGACAGGGCATGGAATGACATGGGATAATGCCACTGACAGTGTATGGAATAACATGGGATAATGCCACTGACAGGATATGGAATGACATGGGATAATGCCCACTGACAGGGTATGGAATGAAATGGGATAATGCCACTGACATGGCATGGAATGACATGGGATAATACCACTGATAGGGTATGGAATGACATGGGATAATGCCACTGACATGGCATGGAATGACATGGAATAATGCCACTGACATGGCATGGAATGACATGGGATAATGCCACTGACAAGGTTTGAATGGCATGAGGAAGTGCCACTGACAGGGTATGGAATGACATGGGATAATGGCAGTGTTTAGGTATGGAATGACATGGGATAAAGCCATTGGTAGGGTGTGCAATTACATGGGACAATGCCACTGACTGAGAATGAATGACATGGAATAATGCCGATAACTGGATATGGAAAGGCATAGGATAATGCCGATGACATAGCATGTAATGACATGGGATAATGCTGATGACATGGCATGGAATGACATGGGATAATGTCTCTGACAGGGTATGTAATGACATGCGATAATGTCTCTGACACGGTATGGAATGACATAGAATAATGCCACTCACAAGGTATGGAATGACATGGGATAATGCCACTGACCGGGTGCAGAATGACACGGGATAATGCCACTGACAGGCATGGAATGTCATGGGATAATGCCACTGACATGACATGGAATGACATGGAATAGTGCCAATCACGACCATGGAATGACATGGAATAATGCCACTCACAGGCAATGGAATGACATTGACAGGGCATGAATTGACATGGGTTAATGTCACTGACTGGATGTGGAATGACATGAGACAATGCCACTGACAGGGTATAAAATGACATGGGATATGTTACTGACAGTGTATAGAATGACATAGGATAATGCCACTCACAGGCTATGGAATGACACAGGATTGTGCCACTGACAGGGCATGGAATGACAAGGGAGAATGCCACTGACAGGATATGGAATGACATAAGATAGTGCCACTGACACGGTATGAAAGTACATAGGATAATGCCATTGAAATGAAATGGAATGACATGGGATAATGTTACTAACAGGTTGTGGGTTGGGATAATGCCACTGACATGGGATGAAATGACCATGCCATTGACATGGTATGAAATGACACATGGGATAATGCCATGACATGGTATGAAATGACATGAAATGACATGGGTATAATGACACTGACATGACATGATATGAAATGACATGGGATAATGTCACTGACATGGTACGGAATGACATGGGATAAAACCACTGACAGTGTATGGAATGACATAGGATTATTCCGCTGGCAGGGTATGGAATCACATGAGATAATGTCACTGACAGGGTATGAATAAAATAGGATAATACCTCTAAAGGGACATAGGATAATGCCACTGACAGGGTATGGAATGACATGGGATAGTGCCACTGACATGGTATGGAATAACATGGAATAACACCACTGACAGGGTATGGAATGACATGGGATAATGCCACTGACAGGGTATGAATGACATGGGATAATGCCACCGACAGGGTATGGAATGACATGGGATAATGCAGCACTGACAGGGTATGGAATGACATGGGATAATGCCACTGAGAGGGTATGGAATGACATGGGATAATGCCACTGCCAGGGTATGGAATGACATGGGATAATGCCACTGACAGGGTATGGAATGACATGGGATAATGCCACTGACAGGGTATGAATGACATGGGATAATGCAACTGACAGGGTATGAATGACATGGGATAATGCAACTGAGAGGGTATGGAATGACATGGGATAATGCCACTGACAGGGTTTAGTATGACATGGGATAATACCCCTGACAGGGTATGGAATGACATGGGATAGTGCCACTCACAGGGTATGGAATGACATGGGATAGTGCCACTGACAGGCTATGGAATGACATGGGATAATGCCTCTGACAAGGTATGAATGACATAGGATAATGCAACTGAGAGGGTATGGAATGACATGGGATAGCGCCACTGCCAGGGTATGGAATGACATGGAATAATGCCACTGACAAGGTATGAATGACATGGGATAATGCCACTCATAGGGTATGAAATGACATGGGATAATGCTACTGACAGGGTATGAATGACATAGGATAATACCACTGACAGGGTATGGAAGAATGCTGATAATGGGATATGAATGACATGGGATAATGCCACTGGCATGGTACAAATGATATAGGAGAATGCCACTGACTGGGTATGGATATCCATAGGATTATGCCACTGACAGGGTATATATGACATGGGATAATCCCTTTGACAGAGTTTTGAATGAAATGGGGATAATGCCACTGACAGGGTATTAATGACATGGGATAATGCTACTGACAGTGTACGAATGACATGGATCATGCCGATGACAGGATATGAATGACATGGATAATGCCACTGACAGAATATGATTGACATGGAATGATTCCACTGACATGATATGAATGCCATGTAATAATGCACATGACAATTTATGGAATGGCATAGGATAATGCAACTGAAACTGACGGGGTATGGAATGACTATTATTATGCCACTGATAAGATATGGAATGGCATGAGATAATGCCACTGAAAGAGTATGGAATGACATGGGATAATGCCACTGACAGGGTATGGCATGACATGGGATAATGCCAATGACAGGGTATGGAACGGCATGGGATAATGCCACTGAGAGGGCATGGAATGACATGGGATAATGCCTGTCACTAAGTATTGAATGACATGGGATAATGCAACTGACAGGGTATGGAATGACATGGGACAATGCCAACGACAAGGTATGGAATGACATTGGACAATGCCACCTACGGGGTATGGAATGACGTATGATAAAGCCATTGACAGGGTATGGAATGACGTCGGATAATGCCACTGACATGGTATGGAATGACATATGATAATGTCACTGACTGGATATAGAATGGCATGGAATAATGCCACTAACAGGGTATGAATGACATGGGATAATGCCACTGACAGGGTACGGAATGACATGGGATAATGCCACTGACATGGTATGAATGACATGGGACAATTGCACTGGCAGGATATGGAATGACATAGGATAATGCCACTGACAGGGTAGGGAATGACATGGGATATACTACTGACAGGGTAAAGAATGACATGGGATAATGCCAATGACATGGTATGAATGACATGGGTTAACACACTGACAGGGCATGAATGACATGGTATAATGGCACCTACGGGGTATGGAATCACATATGAGAATGCCATTGACAAGGTATGGTATGGCCTGAGATAATACCACTGACAGGGTATGAAATGACGTTGGATAATGCCATTGATAGGGTATGGAATGACATGGGATAATGCCATTGACAGGGTATGGAATGACATGGGATAATGCCACTGACACAGTATGGACTGACAAGGGATAATGCCATTGACTAGGTATGAAATGACGTGGGAAAATGCCACAGACAGGGCATGGAATGACATATGATAATGCCTTGACTAGGTATGGAATGACATGGGATAATGCCACTGACACAGTATGGAATGACATGGGATAATGCCACTGATGGGGTATGGAATGACATGGAATAATGCCACTGACAGCGTATGAGATGACATATGATAATACCATTGACAAGGTATGGAATGGCATGAGATAATGCAAGTGACAGTGTATGGAATGACGTGGGATAATGCCATCGACGGGGCATGGAATGACATCGAATAATGTCATTGACTAGGTCTGGAATGACATTGAATAATGCAATTGATAATATGTGGAATGACATGGGATAATGGCACTGAGAGGGTATGGTATAAAATGGGATAATGCTACTTACAGGATTTAAAGTGACATCGGACAATGTTACTTACAGGACATGGAATGACATGAGGTAATGCCAGTCATGGGATAATGCCAGTGACAATGTATGGAATGTCATGGGATAATGCCAGTGACAATGTATGGAATGTCATGGGATAATACCAGTGACTGATAGACAGGGTATGTAATGACATGGGATAATGCCAGTGACAATGTATGGGAATGACATGGGATAATGCCAATGACAGGATATGGAATGACATAAAATAGTGCCATTCACAAGGTATGGAATGGCATGGGATAATGCCACTGTCAAGGTATGGAATGACATGGGATAATGCCATTGTCAGGGTATAAAATGACATGGGATAATGCCAATGACAGGAATGACATGAGATAATGCTACTGACAAGGTATGCAGTGCTATGGGATAATGCCACTGACATGAAATAAAATGACTTAGGATAATGCCACGAGCAAGGTATGGATGACATGGTATAATGCCACTGAAGTGGTACGGAATAACATGGGATAATGCCACTGACATGATATGGAATGCCGTGGGATAATGCTACTGACAGGGTATGGAAACATGCGATAGTGCCAGTGACAGAGTATGGAATGACATTACACAATGCCACTGACGAGGTATAAATTGACACGGGATAATGTCACCGACAATATATGGAATGATATGAGATAATGCCACTGACAATGCATATAATGACATGGGATAATGCCAATGACAGGATATGGAATGACATAAAATAGTGCCATTCATAAGGTATGGAAGTACATCAGGTAATGCCATCGTCAGGGTATGAAACGACATGTGACAATGCCACTGTCAGGGTATGAAACGACATGTGACAATGCCACTGTAAGGGTGTGAATTGGCATGAGATAATGCAACTGACAGGAATACAATGCCATGGCATAATGCCATTCAAAAAATACAAGATAATGTTACTGTCACATTACGGAATGACATGGGATAATGGATGTGACAGGGTGGGAATGACATGAGATAATGTCACTGACAGGACATGAAAAGACATGGGATGATGCCATGACAGGATATGGAATGACATGGCATAATACTACTGACAGGGTATGGAATGGCATGGGTTAATGCCAATGACAGGGTATGGAATGACATGGGATGATACCACTGACAGGGTATGGAATGACATGGGATAATACCCACTGACAGGGTAGGGAATAACATAGGATAATGGCACTGACAGGACATGAAATGACATGGGATGATGCCAATAACAGGATATGGAATGATATGGGATAATACCACTGTCAGGGTATGGAATGACATGGGATAATGCCACTGATGGGGTATTAATGACATGGGATAATGCCACTGACATGGTATTGAATGACATGGGATGTAGCCACTGACAGGATATGAAAACACATGGGTTAGTGCCAGTGACAGAGTATGGATTTACATGGGATAATGTCACTGACAGGGTATGGAATGACATTAGACAATGTCACTGACGTGGTATAGATTGACATGGGATAATATCACCGACAGTATATGGAATTACATGGGATAATGCCACTGACAGGGTATAGAATGACACAGAATAATGCCACTGACGGGGTATGGAATGACACTGGATAATGTCATTGACAGGGTATTGAAGTACATCGGAAATTGCCATCGTCAAGGTATGAAATGAAATGTGACAATGCCACTGTCAGGGTATGAGATGACATGAGATAATGCCACTGACAGGGAAAAGAATGCCATGGCATAATGCCATTAAAAACACACAAGATAATGTCACTGTTATTATATGGAATGACATGGGATAATGGCTGTGACAGGGCAGGGAATGACATAAGATAATGTCACTGACAGGACATGAAATCACAGGGTATAATGCCAATGACATGGTATGGAATGACACTGGATAATGCCAATGACAGGATATGGAATAACATGGAATAAAGCCAATGACAGGGTATGGAATGACATGGGATAATACGACTGTCAAGTTATGGAATGACATGGGATAATGTCACTGTCACTCTCAAGTTATGGGAACACATGGGACAATGACACAATGTCAGGGTATGGAATGACATGGGATAATGCACCTGAGAGAATATGGAATGACATGGGATAATGCCAATGACAGGATATGGAATAACATGGAATAAAGCCAATGAGAAGGTATATGGAATGACATGGAATAATACCACTGTAAGGTTATGGAATGACATGGGATAATACAACTCTCAGGTTATGGAATGACATGGGACAATGTCACTGTCAGGGTATGGAATGACATGGGATAATGCATCTGAGAGAATATGGAATGACATTGATATTGTCACTGTCAGGGTATGGAATGACATGGGATAATACAACTCTCAGGTTATGGAATGACATGGGATAATGTCACTGTCAGGGCATGGAATGATATGGGATAATGCACCTGAGAGAATATGGAATGACATGGGATATTGTCACTGTCAGGGTATGGAATGACATCGGATAATGCACCTGAGAGAATACGGAATGACATGGGATATTGTCACTGTCAGGGTATGGAATGACATGGGATAATATGACTCTCAGGTTATGGAATGACATAGGATAATACAACTCTCAGGTTATGGAATGACACGGGATAATGTCACTGTCAGGGTATGGAAGGGCATGGGATAATGTCACTGTCAGGTTATGGAATGACATGGGATAATGTCACTATCAGGGTATGGAAGGGCATGGGATAATGCACCTGAGAAAATGTGGAATGCCATGGGATACTGTCATTGACAAGATAAGAAATGACCTGAGATAATGTCACTGACTAGGGTATGACAATGACATGGGGTAATGTTACTGACAGGGTATGGAATAACACGGGATAATGCCGCTGTCAGGGTATGGACTGACACGGGATAAAGTCACCGACAGGGTATGGAATGACATGGGATAACGCTGCTGTCAGCTTATGGAATGACATGAGATAATGCAACTGACAGGGTATGGAGTGATGTGGGATATTGCCACTGTCGGGGCATCGAATGGCATGGGATATTTCCACTCAGAGGGGATGGAATGGCGTGAGAAAAGGCCACTGACATGAAATGGAATGACATGAGATAATGCCATTGGCACGGTATTGAATAATATGAGATGATGCCACTGACATGAAATGGAATAACATGGGATAATGCCACTGATACGGTATGGAATAACATAGAATAATAGCACTGACACTAAAAGGAATGACATGGGATAATGCCACCAACGGGGTATGGAATGACATGAGATAAAGCCACTAACATGGTATGAATGACATGGGATAATATCGGATAATTCCACTGACAGGATGTGGAATGACATAGGATAATGCCACTGACACAGTATGGAATTAGATAGGATAATGGCACTGACACGAAATGGAATGACAAGGAATGATACCACTGACATGGTATGGAATGACATGGGATAATGCCACTAACATGGCATGGAATGAAGTGGGATAATGCCACAGACAGGGTATGGAATGACACTGGACAATGCCACTGACAGGTTATGGAATGACGTTGGAGAATGCCCCTGATGTGGTAAAAAATGACATGGGATAATGCCACTGACAGGACATGGGATGATGCCATTGACAGAGTATGAAATGACATGGGATAATGCCACTGACAAGTGTGTAGAATGACACGGAATAATGCCACTGACGGGTATGCAATGACACTGGATAATGTCACTGACAAGGTATTGAAGTACATCGGAAATTGCCATCGTCAGGGTATGAAATGACATGTGACAAAGCCACTGTCAGGGTATGAAATAACGATTAGGTAATGCCACTGGCAAAGAATACAATGTAATGGCATAATGCCACTGACAAAGAATACAATGAAATAAAGATAATTTCACTGTCATGGTATGGAATGACACGGGATAATGGCTCTGATAGGATAGGGAATGACATGAGATAATGTCACTGACTGCATATGAAATGACATGGGATAATGCCATTGACATGGTATGGTGACATAGGATAATGTCACTGACAGAGCATGGAACGACACGGGATAATGCCGCTGTCAGGGTATGAAAGGATGCAGGATATTGCCACTGACAGGGTCTGTAATGACATGACATAAAGTCACCCTCAGGCTATCAATTGACATGGGATCATGTCACTGATGGTGTATGGAATGGCATGGGATATTTCCACTCACAGGATATGGAACGGCATGGGAGAAGGCCTCTGACATGAAATGGAATGATATGGGATAACGCCGCTGACAGGATATGGAATGACACTGGATAATGCCGCTGACAGGATATGGAATGACATGGGATAATGCCGCTGACAGGATATGGAATGACATGGGACAATGCCACTGACACGGTATGGAATTTGCATAAGATAATGGTGCTGACACATAATGGAATGACATGGGATAATGCCACTAAAATGGTATGGAATGACATTGGATAATGTCACTGACAGCATATGGAATGACATGATATAACGTAACTGACAGGTTATGTAATGACATGACATAATGCGACTGACAGGTTATGGAATGACGTGGGATCATGCCACTGACAAAATATAGAATGACAAGGGATAATGCAACTGATGGGGTATAGAGGGACATGGGGATAATGCCCACTGACACGATATGAATTACATTGGATAATGTCACTGACAGGATAGGGAATGCAATAGGATAATGTCACTGACAGGTTATGGAACGACAAGGGATAATGCCACTGACAAGGTATGGAATGACACTGGATAATGTCACTGACAGGGTATTGAATGACATGGGACAATGCCACTGACGGTATGGAATGGAATGACATGGATAGTGCCACTGACAGTGTATGAATGACATGGGATAATACCATTTACAGGGTATGGAATGACACGGGATAATGCCACTGACAGTGTATGAATGACATGGGATAATACCACGGACATGGTATGAAATGACACATGATAATGCCACTGACAGCGTATAGAATGACATGGGATAATGTCACTGACAATGTTTGGAATGACATTGGATGATGCCAGTGACTTGGTATGGAACGACATGGGATAATGTCACTGACAGGTTTGGAATGACATGCAATGATGTTACTGACAGGGTATAGAATACACATGGAATAATGTCAGAGACAGGGTATGGATTGGCATGGGATAATGTCACTGAGAGGGCATGAATGACATGGGATAATGCCACTGACAGGGTATGGAAAGACATGGAGTAATGCCACTGACAGGGTATAGAATAACATCAGATAATGCCACTGACAGGGTATATATGACATGGGATAATGCCACTGACAGTATGGAAAGACATGGAATAATGCCACTGACAGGGTATAGAATAACATCAGATAATGCCACTGACAGGGTATATATGACATGGGATAATGCCACTGACAGGGTATGGAAAGACATGGAATAATGCCACTGACAGGGTATAGAATAACATCAGATAATGCCACTGTCAGGGTATATATGACATGGGATGATGCCACTGACAGGGTGTAGAATGACATGGGATAATGCCACTGACAGGCATGAATTAATATGATAATGCCACTGGCACGGTACGGAATGACATGTGATAATGCTACTGACTTATATTATTGACATGGGATAATGCCACTACATGATATGAAAGACATGGGATAATGCTACTGACAGAGTATGGAATGACATGGGATAATGCCACTGACAGGGCATGGAATGACATGGGATAATGCCACTGACATGATATAAATGACATGGGTAATGCCACTGACATGATCTGAATGACATGGGATAATGCCACTGACATCATCTGAATGACATGGGATAATGCCACTGACTTGATCTGAATGACATGGTATAATGCCACTAACATGATATGAATGACATGGGATAATGCCACTGACAGGATATGAATGACATGGGATAATGCCACTGACATGATCTGAATGACATGGGATAATGCCACTGACATGATATGAATGACATGGGATAATGCCACTGACATGATCTGAATATGGCATAATGCCACTGACATGATATGAATGACATGGGATAATGCCACTGACGTGATATGAATGACATGGGTTAATGCTACTGACATGGTATGGAATGATATGGGATGATGCCACTGACAGGGTATAGAATGAATGGGATAATGCACTGACAGGGTGTGGAATGACACGGGATAATGCCACTGACATGATGTGAATGACATGGGATAATGCCACTGGCATGATATGAATGATTTGAGATAATGCCACTGACATGATCTGAATGACATGGGATAATGCCACTGACATGATCTGAATGACATGGGATAATGCCATTGACATGATCTGAATGACATGGGATAATGCCACTGACATGATCTGAATGACATGGGATAATGCCACTGACATGATCTGAATGACATGGGATAATGCCACTGACATGATATGAATTACACGGGATAATGTCACTGACATGATATGAATGACATGGGATAATGCCACTGGCATGATCTGAATGACATGGGATAATGCCACTGACATGATCTGAATGACATGGGATAATGCCACTGACATGATATGAATTACACGGGATAATGTCACTGACATGATATGAATGACATGGGATAATGCCACTGGCATGATCTGAATGACATGGGATAATGCCACTGACATGATCTGAATGACATGGATAATGCCACTGACATGATATGAATTACACGGGATAATGTCACTGACATGATATGAATGACATGGGATAATGCCACTGGCATGATCTGAATGACATGGGATAATGCCACTGACATGATATGAATTACACGGGATAATGTCACTGACATGATATGAATGACATGGGATAATGCCACTGGCATGATCTGAATGACATGGATAATGCCACTGACATGATCTGAATGACATGGGATAATGCCACTGACATGATCTGAATGATATGGGATATTGCCACTGACAGGATATGAATGACATGGGATAATGCTACTGACAGGATATGAATGACATGGGGAATGCCACTGACATGATATGAATGACATGGGATAATGCCACTGACATGATCGCAAGTTCAGTAGGGTCTGGAACGTCAAGGAACAATGCTGACATGGTGTACATATACAGGGTCAGGGATACAGAGAGAGTCAGAACGCATGTCTTGATGCCACTGACAGTTTTTTGGAACAAAATGGGACATCACCGACACGGTCTGAACCAACATGGGACAATGCCACTTACAGCGACTGAAACAGCCTGGTAATGATAATGTTGCTTATAGCCCAGCCGACCGCAAAGGGCCATATCAGGGCTGCCACTGCGTTGGAGTCAACTCACAAGTCATAAAAAGAAAACAAACAAGCAAACAAAAAATTCATTCACACAAATCTCTAAAAAAGCCCTTCAAAAAACATACCGGAAATGTTGTAAAAGAATCTTCCCTCCGTAAAATACCTAGATCAGATGAAAAAAAAATGTTAATCTCCCTCAGAAATTAAAAGATCACATCAGATGGAACATCTCTGAACAAGGTTTTCATGGAGTCTGCTGTAAAGTGTCAGAAACCATTTCAAGAGCCAGGGCCAGGGCTGTCAGCTCAGCAGTGTAGATGGAGTTGTCAGTGGTCTGAAACAGCATAGGGGAAGTGCTCTTGACAGAGGCAGAACACCACACAAACCTGGTCACCGTCAAATACGATGCTAAAATGCGCTGACTTCCTCAGTACAAGGTAAGTGCAGTACTCTAGCTTGTAAGAGTTCGTTGTAGATCCTGTGGCAGGTGTTCAGCTCGCAGACGACAAAATACACCAGGCGGTATTGAAACGATGAGGATCCTTTTATTTACAAACGTTGAAGAATATAGGAACAAAACAAACCACTGACCTTCAGGTTCAATAAGTCGTACAGGACCACTTAATCGTACATGCAGCAGCGAATATTCTACTAATGGCAGCTTCTCGTCGACTAGACTCAAACTCAATGAAGACTCGAACACTTCTAGACTAGAACTTCAACAAATCTCATTTCACTCTCCCTCTCTCTCTTGTCTCTCTGTCTTAGTCGCAAAGCCCATATTCTTTGAAATAATATCGAAAGAATATTCTCGAACATACTTGATTATTCTTTTCTAGAACATTCTGCATATCAGTAAGCTTAACCAATAAAATTGCGATGACCGTGTGCAAATTTAATTCGGTCAGCTTCTACATCATTCTAGAACCTTCGACAATGCGCTAGCAGTTCACGGAAACCTGGTGAACATTCTAACATAATTCCAATCGCATTTTCAATCGATCCCAAAACAATACTGAACAATTAGGCATTCATTCACGTTCCAAACGTTTCAAACAAATCAACAGTAACACTACACGGACTGAAAATACAGAGATCTAAAAGCGATAAATAAATTATTGCTATGACGTCTTCCACAAGAGTTCCTCCTCTCTTGTCTCCCTTTTATTTGTGACATTGGACAATGCCACTATGATGGCCCTGAGCTGCGTGAGAAGAACATGGAAGACTGTCACTGAGGAACGTTTGAACGAAAAGGACAAAATGCCTCTGGACAATGGGATAATTTTGCTTTGATAAGCCGAAATCAGCATGAAAACAATGTCTCCGATAAGATTGGAAACAAACATGGAATAATGCCACAGACGGTCTGGCCAACTAAAAGGGTCTTGAACAAAATGGGACAGTACCACTGACAAAGTGATAAAGAACAACCAAGACAATACCACTGATCAGTTCTGGAACAACACGGGGTAATAATGCCACTGGCAGGGATAGAAGAAGATGAGACAATGCCACTGACAGGGTGTGGAACAACATCGCACAACGCCACAGACCGGGTCTACAACAACGCAGGATTTACCACGAGAGATTAAAACAACATGGGACAATGTCACTGACAGGGTCTGAAACAACATGGGACAATGTCACTGACAGGGTCTGAAACAACATGGGACAATGTCACTGACAGGGTCTGAAACAACATCAATACAATGTCACTGACAGGGTCTGAAACAACATAATACAATGTCACTGACAGGGTCTGAACAACATCAATACAATGTCACTGACAGGGTCTGAAATAACATCAATACAATGTCACTGACAGGGTCTGAAACAACATAATACAATGTCACTGACAGCGTCTGAAACAACATCAATAAAATGTCACTGACAGGGTCCGAAACAACATGGGACAATGTCACTGACAGGGTCTGAAACAGCATAAATACAATGTCACTAAACAGGGTTTGAAACAACATAAATGCAATGTCACTGACAGGGTCTGAAACAACATCAATACAATGTCACTGACAGGGTCTGAAACAACATCAATACAATGTCACTGACAGGGCCTGAAACAGCATAACTACAATGTCACTGACAGGGTCTGAAACAACATAAATACAATGTCACTGACAGGGTCTGAACCAACATAATACAATGTCACTGACAGGGTCTAAAACAACATCAATACATTGCACCGACAGGATCTGAAACAACAAGGGACAATGTCACAGACAGGGTCTGAAACAACATGGGACAATGTCACTGACAGGGTCTGAAACAACATCAAGACAACGTCACTGACAGGGTCTAAAACAACATAAATACAATGACACTGACAGGGTCTGAAACAACGTGGACAATGTCACTGACAGGGTCTGAAACAACATGGGACAATGTCACTGACAGGGTCTGAAACAACATCAAGACAACGTCACTGACAGGGTCTAAAACAACATAAATACAATGACACTGACAGGGTCTGAAACAACGTGGGACAATGTCACTGACAGGGTATGAAACAACATCAATACAATGTCACTGACAGGGTCTGAAACAACATAAATACAATGTCACTGACAGGGCCTGAAACAACATAAATACAATGTCACTGACAGGTCTGAACAACATCAATACAATGTCACTGACAGGGTCTGAAACAACATAAATGCAATGTCACTGACAGGGTCTGAAACAACATAAATGCAATGTCACTGACAGGGTCTGAAACAACATCAATACAATGTCACTGAGAGGGTCTGAAACAACATCAATACAATGTCACTGACAGGGTCTGAAACAACATAAATACAATGACACTGACAGGGTCTGAAACAACATGGGACAATGCCACTGACAGGGTCTGAAACAACATGGGACAATGTCACTGACAGGGTCTGAAACAACATAAATACATTGCACTGACAGGATCTGAAACAATATAAATACAATGTCAGTGACAGGTCTGAAACAACATGGGAGAATGTCAGAGACAGAGTCTGAAACAACATGGGAGAATGTGAGTCACAGGGTCTGAAACAACATAGGACAATGTCACTGATAGGGATGAAACAGTATCAATACAATGTCACTGGCAGGATCTGAAACAATATAATACAATGTCAGTGGAACGGATGAAACAGCATAGGACAATGTCACTGACAGGGTCTGAAACAACATGGAGAATGTGAGTCACAGGGTCTGAAACAACATAGGACAATGTCACTGATAGGGATGAAACAGTATCAATACAATGTCACTGGCAGGATCTGAAACAATATAATACAATGTCAGTGGAACGGATGAAACAACGTAGGACAATGTCACTGACAGGGTCTGAAACAACATGGGAGAATGTGAGTCACAGGGTTTGAAACAACATAGGACAATGTCACTGATAGGGATGAAACAGTATCAATACAATGTCACTGGCAGGATCTGAAACAATATAATACAATGTCAGTGGAACGGATGAAACAACGTAGGACAATGTCACTGACAGGGTCTGAAACAACATCAATACAATGTCACAGACAGGGTCTGAAACAACATCAATACAATGTCACTGACAGGGTCTGAAACAACATCAATACAATGTCACTGACAGGGTATGAAACAACATCAATACAATGTCACTGACAGGGTCTGAAACAACAACATAATACAATGTCACTGACAGGGTCTGAAACAACATCAATACAATGTCACTGACAGGGATGAAACAACATGGCACAATGTCACAGACACGGTTTGAAACAGCATAAATACAATGTCACAGACAGGGTCTGAAACAACATCAATACAATGTCACTGACAGGGTCTGAAACAACATAAATACAATGACACTGACAGGGTCTGAAACAACATGGGACAATGTCACTGACAGGGTCTGAAACAACATCAATACAATGTCACTGACAGGGCCTGAAACAGCAAAAATACAATATCACTGACACGGTCTGAAACAAACATAAATACAATATCACTGACAGGGTCTGAAACAACATCAAGACAATGTCACTGACAGGGTCTGAAAACAACATAATACAATGTCACTGACAGGGTCTGATACAACATCAATACAATGTCACTGACAGGGTCTGAAACAACATCAATACAATGTCACTGACAGGGTCTGAAACAACATAGGACAATATCACTGACAGGGTCTGAAACAACCTCAATACAATGTCACTGACAGGGTCTGAAACAACATGGGACAATGTCACTGACAGGGTCTGAAACAACATAATACAATGTCACTGACAGGGTCTGAAACAACATCAATACAATGTCACTGAGAGGGTCTGAAACAACATCAATACAATGTCACTGACAGGGTTTGAAACAACATCAATACAATGTCACTGACAGGGATGAAACAACATGGCACAATGTCACTGACAGGGTCTGAAATAACATAAATACAATGTCACTGACAGGGTCTGAAACAACATAAATACAAATATCACTGACAGGGTCTGAAACAACATCAATACAATGTCACTGACAGGGTCTGAAACAACATCAAGACAATGTCACTGACAGAGTCTGAAACAACATAGGACAATGTTACTGGCAGGGATAAAAGAAACTGGGACAACGTTACTGACATATGAAACAACATGGGACAATGTTACTGACATATGGAACAACATGGGACAACGTTACTGGCATATGAAACAACATGGGACAATGTCACTGACATATGGAACAACATGGGACAATGTCACTGACATATGGAATAACAGACGACGAAGCCACTGACAAGGATGAAACAGCATGGGACAATGTTCCTGACATATGGAACAAAATGGGACAATTTTACTGACATATCGAACAACATGGGACAATGTCACTGATGCATGGAAAACATAGGACAATGTCACTGACAGGGTTATAAAAAAAAAATATGGGACAAAGTGACTGACATATGGAACAATATGGTAGAATGTGACTGACATAAGGAACAACATTGGACAATGTCACTGACAGGGATGAAACAATATGGGACAATGTTACTGACATATGGAGCAACATGGGACAATGTCTTTGATATCTGGAACAACATAGGACAATGTTACTGACATATGCAACAACATGGGACAATGCCATCGACATATGGAAGAACAATGTCACTGAGATATGTAACAACATGAGATAATGTCCCTGACAGGGATGGAACAATATGGGACAATATCACTGACGCATGGTACAACATGGGACAATATCACTGACATATGGAATAACATGGGCAAATGTCACTGAGAGGGATAAAACAACATCTGACAATGTCACTCACATATGGAACAACATTGGTCAATATTACTGAGATATAAGACAACATGGGGACAATGTCACTGATATATGGAACAACATGGCACAATATTCCTAACATATGGAACAACTTCAGACAATGTCACCGACATATGGAACAACATGGGACAATGCCACTGACATATGGAACAACATAGGACAATGTCATTGACATAGGAACAACATGGGGCAATGTCACTGACAGGGATGTAACAACATGGGACAACGTCACTGACATATGGAACAACATGGGACAATGTCACTGACACATGGAACAACATGGGACAATGTCCCTGACACGGATGGAACAACATGGACAAATGTCATTGACATATTGAACAACATGGGACAATGTCACTGACAGGGATGGAACAATATGGGACAATGTCACTGATAAGGATGGAACAACATGGGACAATGTCTCCGACATATGGAACAACGTGGGGCAATATCTCTGACATATGTAACAACATGGGACAATGTCTCTGACATATGTAACAACATGGGGCAAAATCTCTAACATATGGAACAACATGGGACAATGTCACTAACACGGATGGAACAACATGGGACAATGTTTCTGACATATGGAACAACATAAGACAATGTCCCTGACACCGATGGAAAAAATATGGGACAGTGTCACTGATATATGGGACAACATGGGACAATGTCACTGAGATATGGAACAAACATGGGACAATGTCACTGACATATGGAGGAACATGGGACAATGTTCCTGACATGGATGGAACAACATGAGACAGTGTCTCTAACATATGGAACAACATGGGACAATGTCCCTGACACCGATGAAAGAACATGGGGACAGTGTCATTGACAGGAATGGAGCAGCATAGGACAATGTCACTGACATATAAACATGGGACAATGTCAAAACAATATGGAACAACATCGATCAATCTTACTGACAGGGATGAAAAAGCATGGGACAACGTCACTCACGTCTTGAAAAACATAGTAGAATGTCAATGACAGATAAAAACAACATGGGACAATGCCATTGACATATGGAACAACATGAAAACATGTCACAGAGAGATACAGAACAACATGGGACAATGTTCATGACACGGATGGAACAACATGGAGCAATGTCTCTGACATATGGAACAACATGGAACAATGTCATTGATATATGGAACAACATGGGACAATGTCACTGACATATTGAACAACATGGGACAATGTACCTGACACGGATGGGAAAACATGGGATAATGTCACTGACACATGGAAAAACACGGGACAATGTCACTGACACCTGGAAAAAACATGGAACAATGTTACTGACATATGGAAAACATGAGACTATGTCCCTGACACGGATGGAACAACATGGAACCATGTCAATGACACATGGAACAACATGGGACAATGTCACTGACACATGGAACAACATGGGAAAATTTCACTGACAAGGATGGAACAACATGGGACAATGTCATTGGCACATGGAACAGCATGGGACAATGTCATTGACATATAGTACAACATGGAACAATGTCACTGACATATGGAACAACATGAGACAATGTCACTGACACATGGAACAACATGGGACAATGTCACTGACACGGATGGTACAACATTGGACAATGTTACTGACACAAGGAACAGGAAGGGACAATGTCATTGACATATCGAACAACATGGGACAGTGTCAATGACATATGGAACAACATGGGACAATGTCCCTGACAGGGATGGAGACTGTCCCTGACACGGATGGAACAACATGAGGCAGTGTCCCTGACACAGATGTAACAACATGGGACAATGTCAGTGACACATGGAACAACATAGGACAAAGTCACTGACACAAGGAACAAATGGGGACAATGTCACTGACACGGGAGGAACAAACATGGGACAATGTCCTGACACGGATGGAACAACATAGGACAAAGTCACTGACACAAGGAACAACATAGGACAATGTCACTGACACGTATGGAACAACATGGGACAATGTCACTGACGCATGGAACAACATGGGACAATGTCACTGACATGGAACAACATGGAACAATGTTACTGACATATTGAACGACATGAGAAATTCCCTGACACGTATGGAACAACATGGGACAATGTCACTGACACATGGAACAACATGGGACAATGTCACTGACATGGAACAACATGGAACAATGTTACTGACATATTGAACGACATGAGAAATTCCCTGACAAGAATGGAAGAACATGTGACAATGTCACTGACACATGGAACAACATGGGACAACGTCACTGGCACATGGAACAACATGGGACAATGTCACTGACATGGAACAACATGGAACAATGTTACCGACATATTGAACGACATGACAAATTCCCTGACACGTACGGAACAACATGGGACAATGCCCCTGACACGGATGGAACAACATGGGACAATGTCACTGACATATGGAACAACATGGTAGAATGTCACTGAAATAAAAACAACATGGGACAGTGTTACTGACACATGGAACAACATGGGACAATGTCACTGACAGGGATAGAACAACATGGGACAATGTCACTGACACATGGAACAACATGGGACAATGTCCCTGACACGGATGGCACAACATGGGACAGTGTCACTGATATATGGAACAACATGGGACAATGTCTCTGACACATGGAACAACATGGGACAATGTCCCTGACACGGATGGCACAACATGGGACAGTGTCACTGATACATGGAACAACATGGGACAATGTCACTGACAGGGATAGAACAACATGGGACAATGTCTCTGACATATGGAACAACATGGGACAATGTCCCTGACACCGATGGGGAAAAACATAGGGCAATGTCACTGACACATGGAACATCATTGGACAATGTCACTGACAGGAATGGAACAACATGGGACAATGTCACTGACACCGATGGGAGCAACATTGGACAATGTCACTGACAGGAATGGAGCATCATTGGACAATGTCACTGACAGGAATGGAACAACATGGGACATGTCATTAACATATGAAACAACATGGTACAATGTCATTGACATATGGAACAACATGGCACAATGTCACTGACAGGAATCGAACAACATGGGACAACGTCATTGACATATGGAAAAACATGGGACAGTGTGACTGACAGGAATGGAACAACATGGGACAATGTCATTGACATATGGAACAACATGGGACAATGTCCTGACATATGGAACAACATGGGACAATGTCCTGACATATGGAACAACATGGGACAATGTCCCTGACATATGAACATGAGACAATGTCAAAGACATATGGAACAACATGCATGTTACTGACAGGGATGAAACAGCATGGGGCAATGTCACTCACAGCTAGAACAACGTGGTAGAATGTCACTGACAGATATAACAACATGGGACAATGCCATTGACATATGGAACAACATGAAACAATGTCACTGAGATATAAAACAACATGGGACAATGTCCATGACATGGATGGAACAACATGGGACAATGACACTGACACATGGAACAACATGGTAGAATGTCACTGAAATAAAACAACATGGGACAATGTCACTGACACATGGAACAACATGGGCAATGTCACTGACAGGGATCGAACAACATGGGACAATGTCACTGACACATGGAACAACATGGACAATGTCCCTGATACGGATGGCACAACATGGGACAGTGTCACTGACACATGGAACAACATGGGACAGTGTCACTGACACATGGAACAACATGGGACAATGTCCCTGACACAGATGGCACAACATGGGACAATGTCACTGACACATGGAACAACATGGGACAATGTCACTGACACGGATGGCACAACATGGGACAATGTCACTGACACATGGAACAACATGGGACAATGTCACTGACACGGATGGCACAACATGGGACAGTGTCACTGATACATGGAACAACATGGGACAATCTCTCTGACATATGGAACAACATGGGACAATGTCCCTGACACCGATGGAGCAACATAGGGCAATGTCACTGACAGGAATGGAACATCATTGGACAATGTCACTGACAGCGATGGAACAACATGGGACAATGACACTGACATGGAGCAACATGGTAGGATGTCACTGAAATAAAAGAATATGGAATGTCGCTGACACATGGAACAACATGTGACAATGTCAATGACACAGGGACTAGCATGGGACGATGTCACTGACATATTGACCAACATGGGACAATGTCGCTGACACATGGAACAACATGGGACAATGTCACTGACAGGGATGGAACAACATTGGACAATGTAACTGACACATGGAACAGCATGGGACAATGTCTCTGACATATGGAACAACATGGGTCAATGTCCCTGACGTATGGAACAACATGGGACAATGTCACTGACACAGATGGAACAACATGTGACAATGTCACTGACACATGGAACAACACGGGACAATGTCAATGACACATGGAAAAGCATGAAACATGTTACTGACATATGGAACAACATGAGACAATGTCCTTGACACGGATGGAAGAACATGGGACAATGTCTCTGACATATGGAGCAACATGGGACAATGTCACTGACATATGGAACAACATGGACACTGTCACTGACATATGGTCCAACATGGAACAATGTCACTGACACATGGAAACAACATGGACACTGTCACTGATATATGGTCCAACATGGGACAATGTCAATGACACATGGAACAACATGGGACAATGTCACTGACATGGATGGAACAATATGGACAATGTCCCTGACACGGATGGAACAACACGGGACAATGTCACTGACATGGTAGAATGTCACTGAAATAAAACAACATGGGACAATGTCCCTGACACGGATGGAACAACACGGGACAATATCACTGACATGGTAGAATGTCACTGAAATAAAACAACATGGGACAATGTCACTGACACATGGAACAACATGGAACAATGTTACTGACATATGGAACAACATGGGCAATGTGCCTGACACGGATGGAACAACATGGGACAATGTCCCTGATATATGGAACAACATGGTAGAATGTCACTGAAATAAAAAGTAGTACATGGGAAAATGTCAGTGACACATGGAACAACATGGGACAATATCACTGACAGGGTTAGAACAACATGGGACAATGTCACTGACACATGGAACGAAATGGGGGACAAAGTCCCTGATACGGATGGAACAACATAAGCCAATGTCACTGACACATGGAAAAACATGGGACAATGTCAATGACACATGGAAAAACATGGGACAATGTCACTGATATAGGGTACAACATGGAACAATGTCACTGACACATTATCAACATGGGACAATGTCACTGACATGTGGAACAACATGGGACAATGTCCCTGACACGGATGGAACAATATGGGACAATGTCACTGACACAAGGAACAACATGGGACAATGTCACTGACATATGGCACAAGATGGGACAATGCCACTGACACATGGAACAACATGGGAACAACATGGGAAAATGTCATTGACACTTGAACAACATGGGACACAATGTCACTGAAATAAAACAACATGGGACAATGTCACTGACACATGGAACAACATGGGACAACGTCACTGAAATAAAACAGCATTGGACAATGTCCACTGACACATGGAACAACATGGGAGAATGTCCCTGACACGGATGGAACAACATTGGACAATGTCACTGACACGGATGGAACAATATGGGATAATGTTCCTGACACAGATGGAACAACATGGGAAAATGTCACTGACACTTGGAACAACATGGGACAATGTCACTGAAATAAAACAACATGGGACAATGTCACTGACACATGGAACAACATGGGACAACGTCACTGAAATAAAACAGCATTGAACATGTCACTGACACATGGAACAACATGGGACAATGTCACTGACAGGGATAGAACAACATTTGAAAATGTCCCTGACACATGGAACAACATGAGACAATGTCCCTGACATGGATGGAACAACATGGGACAATGCCACTGACACATGGAACAGCATGGGACTATGTAACTGACACATGGAACAACATGGGACTATGTCACTGACATATGGAACAACATGGGACAATGTCACTGACACATGGAACAGCATGGGACTATGTCACTGACACATGGAACAGCATGGGACAATGTCACTGACACATGGAACAACATGGGACTATGTCACTGACATATGGAACAACAAGGGACAATATCCCTGACAGGAATGGAACAACATAGGACAATGACCCTGACACGGATTGAACAACATGGGACAATGTCCCTGACACATGGAACAATATTACTGACATATGGAACAACATGGAACAATGTTACTGACATATGAAACAACGGGGAACAATGTTACTGACACATGGAACAACATGAGACAACGTAACTGACAGGAATAAAACAATATGGGGTAATTGTCACTGACACATGGAACAACATGAGACAACGTAACTGACAGGAATGAAACAATATGGGACAATGTCACTGACACATGGAACAACATGGGACAAATGTCACTATAACGGATGGAACAACATGGGACAATGTCCCTGACATATTGAACAACATGGAACAATGTCACTGACACATGGACAACATAGGACAATGTCACTGACATATTGAACAACATGAAACAATATCACTGACACGTGGAACAACATGGAACAATGTCCCTGACACGGATGGAACAACGTGGGACAATGTCACTGACATATGGAACAACATGGGACAATGTCGCTGACATATGGAACAACATAGGTCAATGTCCCTGACACGGATGGAACAACGTGGGACAATGTCACTGACATATGGAACAACATGGGACAATGTCGCTGACATATGGAACAACATGGGACAATGTCCCTGACAGGGACTCTCTCTCTCTCTCTCTCTCTCTCTCACTCTCTCTCTCTCCTCCTCCTCCCTCCTCCTCCTCCCTCTCTCTCTCTCTCTCTCTCGTGCCCCCTGTACGAAATGCAAATCAAGAAAGAAAGACAAAACCAAGTAAGTCGGCGCTTTCGAATGTTCACATCTGAAGCGAACCGGTCAACAGACAAATGCTGGCACGGACAGCACCGATGAAATTCAGAATCTCAACTCCTTCACTTCTTATGCCATGAGTCGTGAAAGAAGAAATCGGTGAGTTTGAGAAAAGTAATCGAAACTTTTATATGCAAAAAAATAGTATCCCTCGAAGATACGGTACGTGAGCAAAACAACACCATTGCTCAGCTCACAACCGTAAAATACAATTCAGAACCACGTTCTAAATTTGTTCAAACCGATCCAGAACAGAAAATGGGTAAAGAAGAGCGCGAAACACGACCTTACCTACGCTCAGGTGACCGCACAACGCGCCGTTTCAACATCAAACAGGAAAGAAAAAGAAGAGGATAAAAAACTAAAGCCAAAAGAACGATCTGGAACACACAAGACAGCTTCTCATGACGTCATCCCAATGATAGCGTCATCACGTCACAGACTGCTCAGAATCGAACAAACAAAAGACACAACTTGGAAAAGAAAGTGAACAAAGCTAATGAAGATCTCCCAACTGTTCTCGTCCTTCATGATTCTGTTTTGAACGGTGTGAAATGCCCCCGACTTGGTCGATCTACGGTTTCAAACCGTTTCCAAAAAATCTTCCACTACAAAGGACTTACTGCCCACGCTGAAACAAACCTTGTCGTCAATGGATACAGAAGTTGATGCAATTGTTATTCATTGTGGTCTCAATGATATTCAACAAAAAGACGTTGCGTCCTCTAGCAAACTCTTTGCGGACACCATTAAAACCATCGCTAAAGAGCATTCACGTGCCAGCATTGTGATCAGTAAAGTGGCTCCTGTTTCTAACCCCGAAATAAACATAAACCGCGAAATGTTCAACGCGGTTATAAACTCAGAACTATTCAAAGTTCCCAAAGTGTCCGTCATCAGCCATGAGAATCTCCTTGCCAGCCCCAGAACACTGAAAGACGGAGTCCACCCGAACCAGAAAGGAGCCAGTGTACTTGCTGGTAACTTAGGGCGACACGTTCACCAGCTTTTCTGGAAGAAACCCTCTGGCAGCAAGTCCAGGAATCCCGGTCTACATCGATCTTCATGGAGAACACGATACCTCCCTCAGTCAGTCTTCTCGTCACACAGATATCATGATCTCTACCTTTTCTCCTGTAGGGCCCAGGGCCCTGGGAACTTCTATGATGTTCTACAAGACTGGTGAATGATCTTCATAAAAGTTAACCACCACCACCCCCTCCGTCAAAAAAGTCAGTGGTTGTGCTATAATGTCTAGCGACTGAAATGATACCCTGATCGTTTTTGTGATACATATTTGCCTGGTTGCCATTTTTTTTTTTTTTTTTTTTTTTCTAGCCTGCTACATCGCATAGTTTTTCCTTTTTTTTTTTTTTTTTTTTTTTTTTTTTGTGCGTTACATATTACCTTCTTATTCCTCTTAGGCCTTGCCTTTTGTAAAAGTGTTCTCTATTGCGTTACTGTTTACTGACTAGTTCATTGTTGGGGAATCGTCGTTTTTTATCTTTCATTTGAATAATCTTTATTTTGCAATTGTGCCTCCCTTGAATGTCCATTGTAAAATTTTGATGGCAAAGAAGACTGACATTAATATACTACAATGGAACTGCCGGTCGATTAACAAGAATCTGGTAAATCTTCAACAACATCTTGAAGCCAGCTCCTACATGGTCCTTATTCTTCAATCACTAAATGTGTCTAAAAACGACTTGACCACGGCTGGATCGTTTTCTTTTACCCACCTGTGGTACAAGAAACTGGTGACAATGAGAAAGTCTCTGCAGCCATTTATATAAATGACCAGTTATTTTACCATCCCCTCAGTCACCTATACCTGCTGGCACCTCAGACTTGTATTCTTGTGCAGCTTCTGTTCACTTTGACAATTCTCTAGTTTTAAACATTGTCTCTGTGTGTACTCCCAAAAGGAGTCATTGATAGCAATTCAGACTGGCTACATAATATAAACTTTCAAAGTAGTAAATGGTTAATTGCAGGGGACTTTAATGAACATGCTCCTTTCTGGGATAGAACTTGCACGAAAGTCAGCTCAAACCGTTTAGTGGAGAACATATCAGACTCTCCACTCGTCCTTAAATGATGGAAGTATCACGAGACTGTCTGATATCCCTAGTCACAGATCATCTGCAATCGACTTGTCTTTAATCTCCCCGTCAATGGTCCCGAGCTGTACATGGCAAATTTATGATAACACTTTAGGGAGTGATCATATTCCCATAGTTATTTCTCTGAGAGGATTTGTAGTGAGCCAAGATGACAGTAAGGATAAAATCCCAAAGTTTGATTACAAGCGAGCTGACTGGGCCAAATTTCAATCTGTGCTATCTTCATATGACGTCAATTCTTTTGATAAATCTTTGATAAATCTGACATAGAATCTATGTAGTCATTTTACTATCTCACTACTGCACGCAGCCGGTGAGGCAATTCCGATTCTTAGTCAATCAAAATCTCTCAAACACACGGGTAAAGTGTGGTGGACAGAATCTTGCAGAAAAACGCTGTTGATAAAAATAAAAGCACGTTTAAACAGTACGCAAAAGTAAAAAAGGTAAAAGGGAGCATACCAGTTAAAACTGCCAAGAATCATAGGAATAAAGTAATTGAAAATGCTAAACGCGAGTACTGGTCATCATTTTGTTTTAATGAAATAAGTGAACATAAAGATATCAATAAAATTTGGAAAAAAAGATCCATGAAATGAAAAACGGAATCCATTTACCTGCATATCCAATCATAATAGGAGCTGAAAAATTTCCTTCGGCATATCAAAAAGCAGAATCATTTGCTGACATGTTTTCCAAAAACAGCTCCTTCTGTAGTTTATCAGACAAATGCAGAGCTATGAGGGAAAAAAACCAATCTAACGAAGAAATGTACGCTGATCCTGACGAAAATAATGATCATTATCTAAATGATATTACTTTTCAGGAATTACACTCTGCTATTTCTTCATTGTCTAATAAGAAAACGTCTGTTGGTTTAGATGCCATTTTCTAATGAAATGTTAAAACATATACCACAAAATTTTGTTTTACTTTTTTTACATGAAATTATCAATAAATGTTGGATTGAAGGGGACATACCTTCCATATGGAGAGACTCAATTATTGTTCCCATTTTAAAGATGATGGAAAATCAATGAAACACAAATAGCTATCGACCTATATAGCTCTACATCTCATGTCTGTAAACTAATGGAGATAATTGTTCTAAACAGATTGACATACTATTGTGAAAAAAATGGCATTATCCCTGCAAACCAGGCTGGTTTTAGAAAGGGCAGGTCTACTATTGATCATCTTGTAAAGCTAACTACGCAAATTAAACACCAGTTTGCTAGAACAAAACGTTCTCGCCACATTTTTCGATATCAGCAAGGCATTTGATCAAGTTTGGCATGATAGCTTTTTTATATAAATTAAAAAAAACTATAGGTCTCTCTGGTCATATTTATAAATTTTGTTAAAACATTCCTGACCAACAGAAGTATTCAGACAAGAATTGGTAATACTTATTCATCCAAAAGATTACTAGATATGGGTATCCCTCAAGGCTCTGTGATCGCCCCTCTTCTCTTTAATATTTTAACTAATGATTTACCTAAATGCATTTCAAAAAACTTTAGCTTAATTCAATATGCGGACGACATCTGCTTATGGTTGAACGCCACATAAAAAAAAAGAACACATCAAAAAGATCTGTTAATTACATAAAGAATATATCAAAGAGAGTTAGACAACATTGCAAACTTCATGTCTGATAATGGCTTATGCCTGTCGGCTGAAAAATCCCGTATGATGTTATTTGATGCAGGAGGGTCTGCTCACAATACTCCTAACTTCAAAGTACATAATACTACATTGAGCTACACTTCTGAGATTAAATTCCTTGGTGTGCATCTTATGTCAAATCTTTCTTGGAATTTTCATTTGGAACATATAATAAATCAAGCAAGAAAATCTCTTAATCTGCTCAAAGTTATAAGCAAACAAAGTTGGGGCCAGGAAACAAAAAGTTTTTAATACATCTTTCTTCTGCTTTAGTTAGATCCAAATTGTCATATGCACAAGAGGTCTTTTTTAGTGCTCCTAAGTACTTATTAAAAAAGCTTCAGTGTATAGACTCTAAGGCATTCAGATTAGCCCTTGGTGTTCCATTTCATGCTTCAGCTTTAGGAACATACCATGAAGCTGGTGTCTTACCTCTTGATGACCATCGCGAACTAGCCTGCGCTAAGTACATTCTTCGCTGCTCAACTATCAAAGTGCTAACCAAACGGAACTGGATATGAGGTCTGATGTAGACTTTCCTAAACGTGCGAAAAAAACATTCGAGCCACTAAAACGATACTCACATATTCTTCTCACTTGTTGACAAATTCAGGTATCAATCATAAAAAGCTTGCTGTGCGTTTTCCCGTAAGTCCCGTACCAAACTGGGAGCTCTTCAAACCAAAATTTGATTATAACTATACTACTATATCTAAAACTGATAACATTAATATTCTAGCTTGCGAAGCAAAATCACATATCAATGATTGTTATCGTCACTTCGTAAAAGTCTATACTGATGGGTCTCTATTAAACAATAATGCTGTTGGTTGTGGCTTTGTCATTCCATTTTTTAAAAAATTGAAAAGTCCTTTCATCTTGGGGCAAAATCTGTCTATTTTACAGCCGCCGAACTAATAGCATATTAATGGCCGTAAAGTACATAAACGATTTATCATTTGACTTTTATGGTATTCTCTTCTGTGTAGATTCCAAGTCAGTTCTTCAAGCTTTAGAATCTACAAAGTCAAAAAATCGTGCTGAAATCATATCTGAAATTAAAGTACTTATTCACAACCTCATGTCAAGAGGTATAACAGTTAATTTTTGTTGGGTTCCTTCCCATTGCTTCATATCCGGAAATGAATGGGCTGACAGGATTGCTCGAGCAGGTGCAAACAATTCTGACAATACGGCTACTATTCATATTCCCTTGAGCTTACACGAAGGATATTCTCTTTTACAAAGAGCCTCTTTTGAAAAAAAATTTGAGGAATACTACAAAGAAAGTGTTCTTCCCCCGAATACACAAACCCGACTCTTCTATACTTTGTTGTACGAAACTCTCGAGCAAGTAATCTTTAAAAAGGGCTTCCTCAGTAAATCCAGTAAACCGTAATACAACATAGGATTATATACAAGACACAGTAAACAACTTCTCTCCTTATTATTTCGGTTGAAAATAAAAATGCATTCAGAACAAAATATGTCAAGAATATTCGATGTGCTTGCGGCGCCCTTGATAATTGTACAACAACACGTTCTATACTTTTGCCCCTACTTTGATTCCGATTTGTCAGAATTTAGAAAGGATGCTTCAAAGTGCATATTCCAGGATACCATGTCTCTTTTAAATTTTGTACGAATTCTTACGTTAAGCCCAGTTGGCTCAATCCTGTAATTGCTGTCATTTCATGATCTTATTTTGTACAGTTTTTTTTTTTTACTTTTGATCACACACACACACACACACACACACACACACACACACACGCACACACACACACACACACACACACACACACACACACACACACACACACACACACACGCGCACACACACACACACACACACACACACACACACACACACACACACACACACACACCTTGTCTAATATCACATTAAGTGAAAAGACGTTAAATTGACACATGCGCTCGCGCACACACACGGGCCCGTGCCCACACACTCATACATACGCATGTGTTCACTCACCACACACACATGCGATGATAATAATGGCACAACCAACGTTAGGTAGGTACTCAAGGTCTGACCAGCACGATGGGTTAATAGGTCAGACATATGCTAAGTCGTCGCCGCGCCAGACGCTCTTCTTCAATGCTCTCACCTCGGTCATTACTTCTTTTATTCATCAGCTTTAAATCATGCGCAGTGTGGTCTCAAAACTTAGCGGATGTGGAGTAGCGTATATGGACTAGGCCGCACGCAGCGACGCCTCCTTGGTGAAACTGAAACCGAGACGTGTCACTCGACACGGTACCTTCCCCAACGTTCAGTCTGAGCTGTGATTTCTAAAGAGTTTTAGTCTGTGAGACACGTGGATGGCCTCTTCTCTCTTCTTGCATCACGCCCTAGAAGCCAGCCGTGTCTCGACCCTTCGCTGGTTGCTTTGGGGTGCTGTTGGTTCTGTTTGAAATGTGGTGTGTCTCCATTTGAGGCCAAGAGAGCACAGACACAATCACCCGTGTCTCCCTGATGAGTCCGGTGCAGTGGACGAAAGGCAAGAGAGCAGGACATATGAACGGTTCTGTCTTCAAGGTGGATTACGATGGTGCTCATATGCTGCTAGTGAATGGTTTAACATTTATAATGTACTTCTCTAATTTCATGTTCCCAGTTCCTCCTCCCCCCCCCCCCCCCCCCCCCCCCCCCCCCCCCCACCTCCCTTTTTTTTCATATTTCATGTAAATGTTAGCCAAGTCATTAATGTAATGACAGGAGAAATGTTAGCCTGCACTTGTTTTCCCCCCACTACTATATTATTGTTCAGCTTAAAAATAAATCTTAATTCAATGCAGGTTTTAAAAAGACATCGGTTAACAGTTTTAAGAATAAGTACTTCAACACACAGGGTGCTGGTTTCCTTTGTGAAGGGATCTTCTAAGAGAGGGAACATCGGGGCTTCTCACGCCATGATTTCAGTGGATAGATATTTGGTGAGGTATTTCATTATCAAATGATCTCATTACCATTATGACCCAGTTGTTTCAGCTGAATGAGTATTAAGAGCAACAATTTAACGTCCATCTTAATTATTCTAGCTCAAGATGAAAACAACGACAAATAAGCATACAAACAAAACCTAATGACGTCAAAGGAATTCATTCCGTTCAGGGAAAATGTCGAATTTGTTAGAGAAAATCAATTTGAGCACACACACACACACACACACACACACACACACACACACACACACACATACACACACACATACACGCGCGCGCGCGCGCGCACACACACACACACACACACACACACACACACACACACACACACACACATACACAAGCACACATGAACGCAAGCATGCACATGCACACCGTGAACACACGTGCAGAGAGAGAGAGAGAGAGAGAGAGAGAGAGAGAGAGAGAGAGAGAGAGAGAGAGCTGGGTTGTCTTTTTGCATGTTAAAACTGTCTTTTAAAGAAAGAAATCCATACTGCTAAGAATGTACTCTGTACCAACGGATATTGTCTTGATAACCTCGTTGCCAAAACAGGATTCACCAGCAATTCCATCGTACACAAGCCTGTTGCTATTTGTGAGCACGTTTCGCGAGCAGACTTGGAAATGCGCCACAGAAAAATACACTAGTTGGGTTTTAGCGCAAGCATTGGTATACAATAGTGCGACACCTGTCCTTTTCAACCAAACACTTACTCACCTTATATACCCTGCTATCTGCAATCAGTGAATAGAACCTGTCCTCTATCTGGAGTTTGGTTGTTGTTGTTGTTGTTTATTGGTTTTTTTTGCTGTACCATTTCAGTGCATGAGTTAAAGTCAACACGTTTTAGAATTCTAACTTTGAAATCTGGCTATACAGTCAGTCAATATGTTTTAGAATTCTACTTTTGGAAACTGGCTATACAATCACCTTTGAAGAGAAATATCACCTTTTTTTTTCTTCTTCTTCTTCTTTGTTCCTGGGTCTTACTCCATTGTTCACTCGTGGTTAGAGTTTTCCCTGTTGGAATGTGTTTTTAATCCCGTCATAAAGGTAGCTACATTTCGTCTACGGAGATGTCTAAACACGATGTGCATGCGCTTACAGTTGGATTTCTTTTAGCTCTGTGTGTGTGTGTGTGTGTGTGTGTGTGTGTGTGTGTGTGTGTGAGAGAGAGAGAGAGAGAGAGAGAGAGAGAGAGAGTGTGTGTGTGTGTGTGTGTGTGTGTGTGTGTGTGTGTGTGTTTGCTTGTCAGTCTGTCTGTCTGTCTGTCTGTCTATCTGTCTGCCTGTCTCTGTCTCAGTCTGTCTGATATGTGTGTGTGTGTGTGTGTGTGTGTGTGTGTGTGTGTGTGTGTGTGTGTGTGTGTGTGTGCGCGCGCGCGCGCGCGCGCGTGTTTTTTTTTTTTTTTTAATTGTCATTTATACCATTGGCACCCAGTTGCCTACACCTCTACGAAAGATCGTATAGTGCGTGTGTAATGTTTCGTTTGTTGTAGAAATCATGATTTTTTGCACGCGTGTACATAAGGATCACAACAGGATCAGAACCTGCAGAGATGTCGTCGACTCCCAACAGAAAATGTTCTCTTACCTGACTATCTTAAGCGTACATTCAACTCAGAACCCTTCAGCGAAGAGAACAGTAGTTTATCTATGAAGACAAATCAACCCCCATTGAAGCCTGCAGTGTCTTTTATTCCCCAAACCAAGGTGTTGGACCAAGCTCCATGGCCATTTTGAACAGAGCACACACGTACAATATTCCAGGCGAAACAAATAAGCTACCTGCAGTCAGTGTACACTACCCAGGACAGGATGAAGAGGGCAAAGAGAGAGAGAGAGAGAGAGGTGGGGGGGTAGGGGAATTGGGGGAAATGGGGGTTGAAGGTGTCTATGCTCCCCTCCCCTTCCCCTGACTGACAAAAATTGTATGTTGGGCTCTATTTTCCTCTACACCCATAAAAGGGGATGGGAGGGGGAGGGGGTAGAGGAAGGGGGTGCGCGGGGAGGGGGTGATGATGAGGGGAGTGGACAGGAGTGGGGTGGGCCAGGTTGAGTGCCCCCCCCCCCCCCCCCCCACCAGCTGGGTGGCATCAATTTGGAATCCCTCCTCCCCCTCCCCCTCCCCCCCCCCCCCCCCTCCCCCCCCCCCCCCCCCCCCCCCCCTTCCTGTGTATTTGATTCTGCTCTGCTCTCCATATGAATGATTTCCGACAACAAGATTTCCGGAACAATCTATATGATTTGCTCTATTAGTCGACGAGCCCACTGAATTGATAAGCATTCCTTCACAATCGTGCTTCGGGAAGTATACTGCCTTTTTTTTCCGTTGATGCATTTTTGACAAGTGGGATTTGGGGAAGGCACTATACTACTAACTTCACTGCATCTTGGAGTCCAGCGGCATGTACGTCTAAATTTTCCATGAGCAGCCAGCCTAAAGGAACGAACGAACTGCCCCATGATAACTGAAAATATTATATGTTATTCAGGCACGGGGGAACAAGCTATCCCGTCTGACGATTTCTGA